>PVKS010007625.1:0-72008 GCA_004027875.1 Aplodontia rufa | reverse complement strand
TGATTTTACTCAACATGATCTCTTCCATAACCATCCATTTACCCTCGAAGGCTGCAAGGTCATTGTTTCTAATTGCTGTGTAATATTCCATGGTATAAATGTACCACAGTTTTTGGATCCATTCTTCCTGTGAGGGACACCGGGGTTGTTTCCATAGCCTAGCAATGGTAAATTGTGCTGCAATGAACATCGATATTGTCTATTCAGGTTTTTATTCAAGGAATATTTATCATGTAGACACTATATGCAGTACTCTATGACAGATACTAAAGTGAAATAAAAGAGAAATGTAGTCCAAGACGTGTGCATATTCTGTCCCCACCTTAACCCAACTCATTTCTAGTCTAAAAACTGTCACAGCTTCTGACCTAGCCTGCTGTACCCCTCCAATCTACTCCCCTGCACTGTCTCCAGGCTCAGTTGTATCATTCATTTTTAAGAGCATCACAGCCTTCCTCTTACTCCAAGATAAAGCTCAACACTATGGTTAAAATGGTGTTCAAGGCCCCTGGAAGGGTTAGAGGGGTCTTAATCTTCAGTCTTATTTTATACCATTCTTCATTTATACACTGAGATTCTTTCATTCTGACCTGGTTTTAAAAATACACTTTTAATTTGGAATAATTTTACATTTCCAGAAAAGTTGCGTAGATAGTAGAGAGTTCCCACATAACCCTCACCCAGTTTCAGATTCCCCTAATGTTATCATTTTCTATTACTGTTACATTTGTCGAAACTTAGAAACCAACATTGCTACATTTCTAGTAACTAAACTCCACACTTTTCAGATTTCACCATTTTTTTCCATTAGTGTCCTCTTTCCATTTCTGGATCTAATCACTTTGACCTTCTCTTAAATCTTTATCCCACCACAGGCTGATCATACCTTGTTAGACCTTTGCCTAGTTAGAACATTGTCTTTTCCCCTCCCTTCTTCCCCCACCCCAGACCTCTTTGCTGTGTGGTTTCTGCTCATTGTTCAGATGTCAACACAAAAGCCACTTCGTCATAGGAGCCTCTCTAAAGTCTGAGTCTAGGGCTGGCTCCTGTGTTTCAGGAACTCTGCTTCATAGTACTTTTCTCAATATATGATTTTACTTTCATGGTGCAGTCATTAACTTTTATCTGTTTGCAACCAGACTTTAAAAGCCATGAAAGCAGAAACTTATATGTTTTTTAAATCATTGCATTCTCCAAGACTTAGCATGGCATAAGGAATACAAAACGTACTGAAAAAAATGTCGTATGAATAAGTGAAAAAGAAGGGAAGTAATAATAGGAAGAAGCGTGGTATCGAACATCCAAATCAGTGATAGGAATAAAAGACATCACAGATTTCAGAAGAGGGAAAAAGCCAAGTGTGAGGCAGAATCACAGGAAAACTTCATGGAAATGAAGACTGGAACTTTACCTGGACCTTTTATTTATGCAGTTGATAATTGCTAAATACATACGAAGTGACAAGCCCTCAAAGTGCTTGCTTGTTTTAACTAAAATGATATAATCAATGTAACGGGCTATAAAATCAGCAATTACACAATATGGAGGATGAATTGGAAAAGAAAGAACTTAGAAATTGAAAAACTGGTTAAAATAATAATCCACCTAAGAAATACTGAGAATTTTAATGAAGTCAGAGGTGATGAGGATAAGAAAATCCTGGAAAGGTGAACTCAACAAGAAAGAACTGGTAATGGAAAATTTCCAATAGGCAGCAACGAGAACAAATTAAGAGTTAAGCATTGGCAAGGACAGTTGGGAAACAGGAGAAATACTTCCAGGCTGAATTAAAGGGCTTGTGATGGAAGCAATGGAATAGAGCCTTGGGTAGATGAATTCTGCTTTTGAAAAGTCAAGGAGATTGGACTTTATTCTATTAGTAATGAGTCATTAAGCAATAATGACATGACGAAAGTGAGATATGGGATGTGGAGAATCAAGACAAAAGGAAGATGCATTGAGAAGCTGCTGCAGAAATCTAAGCACTTGATTTAGAGCGTGAACATTAGAAACATAATGGAAATTGGCATATCTACAACACTTTCATGAAAGAAGGCTGACATCAAAGCACCTGAATTTGCCCCCACTGCAGTATTCTCTACCACGTACTTTGCCTTCAACATCTGTAATAGGCCTGCACTTCCTTATGGAGAAAACATCCTGGAAGACTGGTGGATTTTGAATATCCATGAATATTCATTGAATATCCTTTATGACAAGCACATGGATCTTACAAAAAATACACAGGCTTTTCTTTGAGCTTTTTTACCCTCCTACAATTAAGTGTGAAATTAATATATGTGATATACTTCTGTGCCCACCATCTTCCAAGGTGGACCCACTGATGACCTTCTGGCTTCACATAGCATGCAGTCCCCTCTCACATAGTACTCAGGTTGGTCCTTGAGGTCTATGACACACAGCAAAAGTGAGGGCCTGCCACTTTCCAAACACATTACAAAGAGAGTAGCTTCGGTCCCGGCTTTCTCACTTTCTCAGATCACTCGCTTGGAGGTAGACGGCTGCTATGTCGTGAGGACAGGCAAGCAGCCTATGGGTGAAACACCCAAGGCTCAGTGGTGAGAAAGGGCAGCCTCTGGACAGGAGCCAGGAGGAGCTGCAGCTGCCAATAGCCTCATGAGTGAGCTTGGAAATGGACTCTCCAGCCCCTTCAAGCCTGACGTGACCAGAGCAGTTGCCAGCAGCTTGAAGACGACCTCATGAGAGCTGGAACCACCCAACTAGGCTGCTCCCCATTTTCTGCCCCTCAGAAAGAGTGTGAGATAATAAATGTTTGTTGTTTCAAGCTGCTAGATTTGGGAGTCACCTGTTTACAGTGCAACTGAAAACTAAAATAACTCCGTACTACTGAACAGTGAGTAGTAGCTGGGAAACCATGTTTTCATCTTTGTCCTAGTGGGGATTGAACCCAGGGGTGGTTTATCCACTAAGCCACATCCCCACTCCTTTTTAGTTTTTATACTGAAAGAGGGCCTGGCTAAGTTGCTGAGGCTGGCTTTGAACTTGCCCTCTGCTGCCTCAGCCTCCCGAGTGGCTGGCATTACAGGCGTGAGCCACCGCACCTGGCAAAACTGAATGTTATTCTTGCTTTTGAAGGCTCTTCAAGTCTGGGGTTGTTGGTTTTTTCTCAACCCACATCCTTTTATTTTCTGGTTCCCACACTTCTGTCTACATTTTGGTCTTATTCTCCCAACTCAATTGTTAAAACCTCCTGAAGATCTTTTCGGAAATCTCTTATTTGATTATTAAAACACAATCATTTGTTTTTAGAAAAGGGCTGATGAGCAATTACAAAATCCTCATGCTTTTCCCAAATTTTAACAATGGTATTTTTCATCCATTCCAATTCTAAAATACAGATACTGCAGATAAACCTGACCTCAGATTTGAATAAAGACAAAGCCCTGGCAGGAAGAGGAAGAGGCCCACCCAAGTGTTTTAGGATTCCCTCTTCTATTATTATCATTATCCCTGGATTGCTAAAAACGTGGAGACCATTTCAAATGCCAGCTATTTAATAACATATGTCCCTTTCTTTTTCTCTTTTTTTTAAGCTTTTTTTTTTTTTTGGTAGAATTTATCACAGGCAAGCAAAGTGCAGTGATAGCTATTCCTCCTATGCACACATTAGGGTGTAGTCTAACTTTATCTGGTCCAGGGCATGAAGGCATAAATCATTAAGCCCTTGCTTGCCTGATCAAGTGCCTATCTTTCAAAAAAAGTCAGGCATCCAGGGGCTGCCATTCACAGGAGCTCTATTTTCTGGCTCTCCATCAGGGTTGCAGACACTTCTCCCTGAAGATTCATCAACCGCCAAACAAAGAGGAAGGCAGGTCAATGACACCAAAATCTGCAGCTTCAGCAACTGCTGAAGTTTCTGACCAAAAAATAAATAAATAAATAAAATAAAGAGACAGAATGAACACACACACACACAATTGGAAAGGAATATTAACAATCTCAGAATTCATAGTTTACATTCTGGAAAGGACACTTTCAGAACCCTGTAGTAAGCAATATTCTATATCCAGCAGCCTAGATAGACACTAGTCTTTATTGTTTTATTAGCAAAAATGAGTTCTGAATGCTTTTTAAAATCATCTTTACAAAAGGATGTCGTCATGATATCCTTTATCATGTTATTAAAGCTTACATGTAAATAAACCATACTGAAGATTCACATTTGTAGAATATAGGCCCTGCCTTCCAGGTGAAGAGCCTACTTTCACTTCCTCCTCTTCTTGTACTTTGGCACCACTGGTTTACACCATGAAATGATAAAATCCCAACCCAGAGCAGAAATCATGCATTTAAGGTTATTGTTCATTTCATAGGTGAGGACATTGGAATTCTGAGAGGTTAAATAAGCCTGCTTGAGGGTGCACAAAGCCTATTGCAGAAGGCCAGTCACCTGTCTCCCTATCTAAAGCTTTTCCAGTTATATCATAGTTCAACTAAAAAGGTTAGAGACAAATTTAAACTCCAAAGTGGTGTTGTATAAGATTTAAAGATTCTTTTGAAGGCGAGACACGACACAATGAAGCTGAGCTAGATGAAAGGCAAACTCTATATTACAGCTCCGAAGAGAAAAGGCTGCCAGGCAGAGCCACACAGCAGGTTGGGCCAAGGATGGAAACAGCAAGCTGGAGATGTAGTTGTCTTATAATTGTAGTTGAGGTGGGGTTAGCTCCATTTCTAAGCATCTCATGAATTGCCTAATTTGAATAATTCCCAGGGCTTTTACTGAGGCTTGTGGGCTGTCCTAGGTATCTGTTATCCAGCCCTTGGAATGATGTGGATGGGTGAGCAATAGACTTGGGATGTGGGAGCCCATGAGGGAAACATAAGATGGACTTCCCCTGCTCAAGATGGACAGCCTTTAGCCCTGTTGTCCAACATATGTCCCTTTTCTTTTCTTTCTTTCTTTTAATGTTTTTTGGTAGAATTTATCACTGGCAAGCAAAGTGCAATGATAGCTATAGAAGCATTCCCCCAAACTATAATATGACAAGTGTTAGTCCTATGCCCAAGCACAGATACTCAGAGATACAGCTTTAAAAAAAAAAAATCAAACAAATCAATGCAGTTAATCTAAAGACCTGAGGTTGGGTTCCTCTGCCACTCATGGGCCCTGAAATGTCAGGAATGTTGTCCAACTTCCTGTGTACCTTAGGCCCTTCCTCAGTGAACTACAAATTAACATAACTCACCTCACAGATCATGGTGGAGATTAACATAATAATGCATATCAAACAGACACCTCTCTCATATGTGTGTATAGAATATGAAGTTGTAAACAAAAGAATTTTCACCTTAATCATAGATACCACTCCAATGAAATGATATCAAGATTTTTTTTTAAAGAACTGTATTCTTATCACTACAGATAAATGCAAGCCTTCTAGCTCTCAGGTAGTGTCTTTTTACTACCAAATAGACAGAGCTATAAATTGTGGATTCTTGATGTAATAGATCAGGATAGCTCCTTCCAATGTGTTATGTTCTATTGCCTCAAAATAATAAACTGCCAAGACAATATCATGCATCATATTAGTGGCAGATTATGCAGTGCAACTCCCCAAGAGATGAACTCATGCTCACAGACAGATGCTGGGTTTCATCCTTTGTTATTTCATCCTTCTTTGTAAAGTCTGGAGTTCTATAGTGGAAGAAAAAACCTGAACTTACAAACTTACAATAATCAGAAAAAAAGATATGATTCATGGAAACATTCCAAATTCTTGGAAACACAAAACTTTACAATTATCAGGGGTAAAACCAAGATAAAAATAAATCATTCTGGACTCAGAAGAACTCCTTCTTGGGGAAAGATTTATAAGGGGGATCAAGGCATGGGAGTCTGAATATAAAACATTCAGAATTCTTTCCCAGACGTTCAGAAGTTCTCGATTCTCAGTTCATGTTTCTCAGGAAGTGCAGTTCTTTTGATGTGAATAAAAGAAACTCAAATTGGCCTCAGCACTGATTCTTTTCTCATTAAAGTTTCTTTCCTCCTCAGAAATGGGTGGTCTGGAGCTGACTCCCCAAGAAAAGACAGGACCTACCAGTTACAGCCCTTTATTTAGGCTCTCCTTGCTCAGATCTGAAAAGAGCTTTCCAAAAAGAACTCAAAAGTTTCCAAAAACCAGAGCTCTTTTCTTGTATCCTTTCTCCACCGAAGCAAGACACAAGTGAATTATTCAGTTTCGTATTTTTTCAAAGTGTTATAGAATATGTGTTTAAAATGCTGAATACTTTTAAATGCAATAGCCTGCCTAGTCTAGTGCTAGAAGAATACCACAGGAAACAAAGCCCAGCCCAAACAGGAATTCCTGATTAGTACTCGAAACTCCCAGATATTTAGGCTATCCACTTACAAGTGCATAAAACCTCCTATTATATTTTCTTTTACACTCTGCTACCTTGGAATTCTTCTTACTACCCCACTCCAAGTGCATCTAGTCTCTACAACTTCTTTGCCTAGTGGGACCTCCTCTCCTATGTCAGTGACCAGAATCAAGTCACACATACACCATGAATCAGCTACCCACAAGAGTAATCAAACTACTACACATGCCTTAGACAAATCAGGATTTATTGTAAATTCATATGGAAAAAGGTGAACACTGCACACATGTGATTATAAAACAACCATTGGGTAGAAACCCAAAAGGGTCTACTGGCCCTGCCTTTTCTTGGGTACCATACAAATGTACTTGAGCACATTTTAGATACTCTGATTCAATCTTTAAATATTCACAAGATATTTATTACTCTCCTCCTTTAACAAATGAGAAAACAGTTGCAAAAGAGATCGATAATATACCCAATGTTGGGGCTGGAGCAGTGGCTCAGCAGTTACAGCGCTTGCCTCGCATGCATGAGGATGCGGGTTAGAACCCAGCACAACGTACACAAGGAAGTCCTGGAGCAACGACAGCCACATGAAAAACTAAACCGATTCTCTCTTTCTCTCTCTCTCTTTCCCTCTCTCTCTTAAAAAAAAGAAAATGCACATGTCATACCACTTTTCATTGTGGGGCCAGAAACCAGGGCTAAGTTTGTCCAGTTCCAAAACTTTTGCAATTTCCTTTTTTGTGAAATTTGAAGCAAAAACTTCAGCAGCTATTGTTTCTGTTTGGATCATCATATTGAGTCTCTTGGAATCATCCAATCATTTTCCTTGGTGGTTCATGGCACATACCAGACAAACGATACTGAGCTTAGACCTTTTTTGTTTATTCAAAAGCCAACTTAGTCCGATTTACCTATGCTGGGATTGCTCAATAAAAGGGCCAGAGAAACAGAGAAGCAGAAGCTTGCCATCAACTGCTGAGAACAATAGTTATTAGGAGAAGATACCAAACTATCATTGATCTGCTGGAGAAAATGTTCCCATTGTGATCGGCACACACGGAATGCCACAGATGGACCCAGCTTAGCTGAGGCACGCTCAGTGCTTCAGCTGTTTACTTAAGCAGCACCAGAGTGCTCAGCAATAGTTGCTATGCCAACCAGCCCTGAGACTATATATACATTCATGACCAGGGCTTATTCTTGGGGCTTTGTTACCTCTCTTTCAAAAGTTTGAATCTCTTACTGCTAAACTGCTTACAATCATGCATCACCACCTCTGGGAATCCAGCAGCCCTTTCCTCCAGCAGGTGAAAAACCCAACCAGTCGTTTGCAGGCTTTGCTAAGCAACTTCCTGACGTCACAATTTTATGGTCAGGAACCAAACTGTTCTGTTTGCCCAATTCTCTGAAGGTCTGATTGTTAGATGACAGAGGGCAGTGCTTTTTGTCATCCATTATTAATTGTCATGTGTGTACATTAGCACAGAAGTCCTTGCGAGAGAAAGTAAAGCAGGCTTTTGAGGTGCCATGATTATAGAGATTTTTAAATTTCTTCACCACATTTTTTTAAAGAGACCCATTTCTGAACAATGTTAGCCAACAAATTTGGCGGATGAATCCACCTCTGGTCTCCTGCTGGAGCTGCATTTAAATAAAACTATAATGTTAAAAGCTGAAGACAGAAAGCTCTTTAATTACCTTTTCTCCTGTTTATGTTATTTTGATGGCTTTTGTTCAGATGCATTTGAATTTTCAGTCTGTTTATTTTATAATTATTGGATGCCTACATGCTGCACTGCCACTTCAATTAGATTTTGATGGCTGATAAAACAACTGTTGACAGGGAGCGCACAAATGAATTTGGGGAAACCAGATTAGTGATGTGTGTGTTGGTGCGTTTAAATAAAACAAATGCCCTAGCAGCAATGTGGTCTAATCTGGGGGAAATTTTTATAAAAGAAAGAAAAAGCAGCTTTGTGAGAAATCGGGTTTTCAACAGAGAAGCTGTTTCCTGTTGAGACATCGTTTTAAATCCTCAAGTGTACAGCCTCCTCTTCTTCAAACAGATTATGAAACCAAAAAACAATCATATAATCTCTTCTAACAAGAGGCTTTCAGCTAGACAGATTGCTTTAAAGGAGAAAGAAGTAGAAAGAAAATCAAGATCTAAACACTGATAATACATGGTAGAAAACCACAGTGATAAAGCTCATGGGATTGAGGCTTTACGTTCACCCAAAAGATCAATACCAAGGGAGAAAGAAAATTTGGAAACATTTCCATCTTCAATTAACAACTCAAATATGGCAGATGAGGCAGAGTGGAAACAGACAGGCTATTTCCCTGGGAAACAGACCCTGCTCAAGCAGGGTTTGAGCTTGCTTTGTTATCGATGTAAAAACTGTGTGAATCACAACATTTAAGTGCTAAAATATTTGCAGAAAGAAATGGAAATCTGCTGTTTCTTCCAAGTCATTAAAGCAAAGTCAGATAGTTGAGGCCAAACATAACCACATGCAGTTAGCCAAACTGAAGAGAGACTAACATCTGCCCTGCGTGCCCAACTGCCATGCACGATCTCACATCTTAATAACATAATATCACCTCCTAGTTTGAGAGGTGTAATATGTATAGCTGGCCATGGGCAGAGCTCAGATAAGGACCAGGGTATGTCTATCACCTGTGCCTTTGACCATTTATCTAAAACAGGTTAGCCAGTTTTTTGGTTTTTTGTTTTTACCATATAGGATATTCACATATTAAATCAGTCTCATTATTTCTCACCTTCCTCATTCAGCTGGATCCAAGATCTTCACTGGAAAATCTCAACTGGGTGTTGGAAGTAAAAGATAGCACATACCAACCGAATATTCAGAAACAGCTTTATATTAAATGTCTTGGCGAACAAAAACCGGTATACTTGGTGATGCTACATACTTTTAATTCAGATGTCTGTTGTAATAGAATAATTCCAGAAAATAGCTGCAGATTGCTTGCCAAGCTCTTCTCCAAACACTTTTTAATGTGGTTATTCATTTAATTGTCACAACAACCCCCAAAGTTAGGTACTTCTCATTCCATCATCACCATCTTTTAGATATGGAGAAAGAGGGGAAAAGAGTTCCCTCAGATGCTAAGTGGAATTGCCAGATTAGAGGTAGATAATCTTGTTCCAGAGTTCACACTCCTGCCTGACAATATTTATTGAGTCTGTGAGGGTAAACAAGAAGGTGTGTCACTGTACAGCATGCAATCTAAGTGCTTGCATCTAATTATACATCTCTGGTCAACTGAACAATGAAATAAAATTGTTTTCCTATTACCTGTTTTTCATGATTACATCACCCCTTAGTATCCTTGTAGCATTCATTGGTTCTATGACATATGAGGATACCAAAACCTAAGGCTACTCACATCCCTCATCTAAAATGGTAGAGCATTTGCATATCACCCATACACATTCTCCTATACACTTTAAATTATCTCTAGATTACTCATAACACCTAACATGAAGTAATTGTTATATAAATAGTTGTCACCCTTTGTGATTTAGGGAATAACAGCAAAAAAAAAGTCTGTACATGCTTAGTACAGAAACTTTTTTTAATATTTTCCATCCATAGTTGGATGAATTCTCAAATACAGAATCTGCAGCTATAGTATATTGATGGTACTACTAGTGATAGCTGATATAGTAAATATTGCCAATAAATATTAGATACTAACATTTCTACATATAAAATTTATGAATAATATAACTTTTTTCATAAGTAAATTGCCTATATTCTTTACTTTCTCACCAAATAATTGCCTTTGTAAAAATCACATCTATTTCTAAAACAATCCATACCTACTCTCAAAGTGTGTGGCATTTCATTTGGTTCTCACAATAAATCTATGAAGTCATGTAGGTGTTATTTCCTCAGAGTGATAAGACAAAATGAAATCAGCATGGGAATATCAAAGACAAAAGTCAATAGAATCACCTCTGAAAAATATAAGTGGAAGAAGGCAAATGATGGAACCAAAATCAAAGAGAGTCAAGCTGGCTCACCCATGCCATCTGATGAACAGGTTGGACATACCGCTCAGGATCCTGGAGAGGCTGAGCACAGGTCTGTCAGCCAAGAAATCAGTAAGTGGGTTATGAACACCATTGCAGGGGCTCTGAGCACTCCAATAAGGAGGAGAAGCCATGCACTCTAACCTTAAAAGAGTTTAAACTTTTAAGAATAGACAGATGCACCCATGTCAATGTTAATATGAACAGGATTTCATGTAGACCTATCTCCCTGGAAAATACCTGGAAAAAAGTGAATGTCTTTTATTTGTGTGTTTGTGGTATGTCCCTCCACCTTCTGGAGAATAGACAACCAGCAAAAAAACTTGATAAAGAAATTTAAAATTATCCTTCAGGAAGACATAAATAGCATAATGAAGTCATGGAAACGATTCTTGGAATGGATCAAAAGACTTTATTTTGATGTGTAGAATAATCAGGTTTAAGGAGCTGTTGTAATCCAGTTGCTGCTACAGAATCTGGAAATCATGGTAGAAATTTTCATTGCATTAACTTAGGTCCAAGGTCTGAAATGAAAATTAGGTATGGAGTTTGAGAGCAGCATGTTCTCATCCAGAATGTATAAGAACTTAGTAACAGTACAGACTATGTTCTTTTGGTTACGTGTTCAGGAGTAAGGCAAGGTTGGATAAAAGGAAAGTTTTATAATGATTAAAATTCTTTACTGCATTTTGAATAGGATAACTGCCTCTACCAGTTTTGACCTTAGCCACATGTTTCATACTGGTGATAGGTACGGTTTATTTATCTATCCTCTGGCTTGGCCTTTACCTCCTAGCCTACCCCTGAACAAGCTTCATACATTTAAAATTACAGAACAAAACAAACCTAGAGGAGTGGGTTAGGGCATATGTGTGAGTTAACTAGGCCAAAAAAAAAAAAAGAGAGAGAGAGAGAGAGGCTGGTTCTTATCAATGGTTGCAATAGGACAGGGAGGACATACCACCAAAGCCCCCAGAAGCAAGGCCACAGGGTATTTCAGGTATGAGGTTAAAATGGCTCATTTTCTGTTTAATTTCAATTACATATGACAGTACCTCAACACAGCCTGTAGAAAAATTATGATTCAGAACTTGAGGAACTGTAAAAGCTACACATCTTATCAGAATTTTTGTTTAGTCTGGTAAGCTTGCATGGCCTAAAGATGGTAGGTCAGACTCCCTTGATGTCTATTTCTTCATCTTAGATGATAGAGTTGAATTGAGAAGAGGTATGAATCCCAAGCAAATCAGATAAAGCTGTAATTCTGGGCACAGTGACATGCATGCGCAGCTTGATATGACTCATTCAAGCTACTCTTTCATCCTATAATATAAAGTGACTCCTTCCTATAAACTGTTCTCCTGTTTGGTAAATACCAGTTTTGCTATCATTACTAGCATTTTGCTTATTTTTAGAAAGCAGAAGTTTTCCTTCTCACCAAATATAGCATTTCATTCACATCAAATTTTGAGAAGAAAAAAAGAGGAAATTTTCACCAGAAGAGAAGAAAGCTTATATCCTATTTCAAGTCAGCCTCATCTTTAAGTTTTACATTCATTTAACATGACATATTGGTAATGAAACTGGGAAAAATTCAAATTGCCTCTTTTCTTTCCTTCGCTACCTACACACCTTCCACTAGAGAAGTTAAGACCAAGCAAGGGGAGGAGAAAAGAGGGAGAAGGCAAAGAGGAAAATCTTTTCCAGGTTTCAGACTATCACAATCAAGGTGAAAGCTCTGACACATATTCTTCCCGGTAAGCCTGAGCCTGCAGAGTTTGGAGTCTGCACTTCTAGAGAACTTGTTTCTTGCCCCCTCCTCCTCTGTACTGATTGCTAGGGCCACAATTCCACCCCTGCTCCTCCCTAATCTCTCCACTCAGCTCTGCTTCCTTCAAACTCCCCCTGCCCCCAGCCTCTCCGCTGTGATTGCTCTGGCCCCCTTGGCTTTTTTCAAGCTGGCTCTGCTCCTCTGTTATCCTTCTCTTCTATTTCTGTAACCCTTTCTTGTGCCCTCCTCTGCTCTCCTGGCCCTTGTGATCTCTCTGGCCTCTGCAGCTTTTCCTATGATCACTCTCCTCGGTTTTTCTCTCTGATTTTTCTGCCCTCTCTGGCTTTCTCGGCTTTCTTTAGAAGTCAGAAAACCTCAAAAGGTTCAGAGATTAATTTCAGTTGGGATAAGCACCCAAACTTGTGAGTGCTTACACCGATTCTTTACTGCAAACCTCTGGATCTAAAAAATCTCACTGGGAAGGTCGACCTTATAAAAGTTCAAGTAGTTGTAGTTTTATCTAGAGAATAACTTCCCCTCAAACACTGGCCTTTTCTGCTTCTTATTTTTGGTATGGTGAAAAGAAGATGGGCATTGTTTACTATGAATGGTTGATCTTCTTTCACTTGAGTGAGCCACATATGATAAGAAAACCCAGTATGCTCCAGTGCTGAGAAAGAACACAAGCAGGCATTTACTTATTCATTCATTCAGCAAAGATTTATTGATGCCTATTATGTGCCAAAAATGCAGAAAGCTGGACTTTTCTTCAATCTCTGTGAAATAATTATAGATGTGCTTTTCCATATATATACTTTATAAACTATAAGCTATATAATATGTACTTTGTGTGACCTTAAACTAAATAGGAAATGGTAAAAATATTACTGCATAAGCCTACCTACCATCTTTGTTTCACTGTACAGAATTTAATTTAGGTATTAGATAACATTATTTATTTCCTATAACCTTAAAAGATGTATTTGTATTATTCCCATCACAGCACAGCTTAGGTACTTATAAATCAAGCTTTCATTGGCTCTGCATTTCTAGGTCAAGTACAACTGCTAGCCTTATGAGTATATACCATAAAGAATGGAGATAAATAGAAGGATAGTTTATTTTTGTTGCTTAATTTCTCCTCCCATTATAGAGTATTTTTCTTTGTTTAGCTTTTACTTTTACATTTCTTGGGGCAAAACTGGAAAACTGAATCTTTACATTGAACCTCAAGCATGGATTAGTAAGCTGAATCTTCTTTCCCACTAATATTTGGTTATCTGTACATCTACCCCTCTAGTATGGAAGTCTTAGACTGGGAGTACACAGGCTATGCCAAAAGATATGTTGTATTTGTCTGCAAAATATTTTTAAATCTAAATATGAATACTTCTAGATAGACTGACAAACTACTTCACCACTCTCTCCAGGAATATGTATTATGATATACTTATTCCATTTCACAGATTTATATTACTTAATTTCGTGGGCATTACAGTTTCTAATTTCAAGTTGTGTGCATCTCACCAAAGTTGGAGGCAAAATATGGTGAAACATAAGCTTTTTGATGATTGTGAAAACATCCTAGTTTGTTGGAAATGTAGCAAGAAGTTGCAAACTTGGGTTAAGTCTCACTGTCCTTTACCTTCTTTATTTGGATAGTTGAATAAACTAAACTAAAGGAGAGAAGCCATTCTATTACTAGTAATTCCCAAGAAAGCCTTCTGCTGTGTTTGGGGTGAGGGAATTCTTTTCTCTAATAGATATTATCAATAATATCACTTTTTCCCAAAGATGAGGTTGGTGCTTTGCCAGTGCCAAATTTAGTTCAAGGTTAGGGAAAATCATACTTATAAATAATCCCTTTAGCAACGTTGTATAGACTATTGGGTTTTCTTTTATGGTGGTGAGTTAATGACTGAGTACAAAAGGGCAATAGGATTACAAGAATTTGTCCATTTCCTCAGTTCTGGCAGAGTCATTAAAAATTGTAAGCTCCTGCAGGAGATCAAGAGGCCAGGAGTAAGTCACACCTAGACTAGACATGATTTCTCTACATACTCTGTGGGATCACCTCACTTAAATTCCATAGCAGGATCTTAAGTTGTGTATCTGTGTTGGAGGAAGGGAGGGTTGTGCACAGAAAAGTACTGATATTGCCTGGGTTGGGATTTAGTCTTTGCCCTCAGTTCCTGGTAGATAGTCTCTAAACCTTTTGAATATCCGTTAGGATAAGAGTGTCTTGTTTACCTGGGGGACTTGGTCATTGAAGCTAACAATGTGACTTATGGTAGATACCCTTGGGCCATGTGATTTCAGTTCAGCCTCTGAAGGAGCTGGAGATTAAGGTGTGCCAAGCAGTGGTTAACCATGTTTACTGGATCAGGCCAATATAAGTCTAGACACCAGAAATCAGGTAAGCTTCCATGGTCGGCAGTATTCCATATGCATCTCCATACATTTTGTTGAGGGAAATAGATGCTGTCCACACAAATCCTTCTAGGGAGGACAACTGCAAGTTCTACACCTTCTCTCCTGGACCCTATTCTATGCTCTTTTTTTCCTTTGCTGATTCGAATCTGCATTCTTTTGCTCTATTAAACAGTGATGTGACTGTAAAAGCTTTCCTGAGTTCTGCAAGTCCTTCTAGGAAATTTTTGAAACTGAATAATAGGGACCTCTCAATAGGGGTCTTAAAAAGTGTCTTGGAGATCTCTGAATTTGCAGTTGGTTTTAGAAGTAAGGGCACGCTTGGGGACTTCTGAAATTGCAGGTGGAGGTAAGCAGAAGGATAGGTTGGGAGAATCTGAAATCCTATAGAAATTCTGCAGGGACTTTCTGAGGATTCCATCCTTCAATAAGCTGTTGTCAAAGAGTCTCCTCAGACTTCCAACCCTTTTCCAATTCACAAAAGGTGGTCTGTGGCAACAAGGGCTACGGGTGCCTCCCAGGACCTGAGCAAGAGAAAGGAAGGAAAAGCAGACAGCTCACCTCTCTTTTATTCTCAGCATCTTATTCAGTACAATTTTCTAAAGCTGTTTCTCAATATCATCTCATTAAGGAAAAAGATAATTATGATATTAACATCTTGCCTCCAAACACTTAGTGAAGTCACAAGCATTTAGCTTCACACTTAAAAGAAATGGGTACCAACATATCTGACACCTATTATTCAAATGCAAATCTCATAGTAATGCTGAAAACTCAGTTTCTTTTCATTTCCCACTACAAAGAACAGATGGAATTTTCAGTGAACTAATCCCAAATTGCCTGTGGGACTAGAGGAAAAGCACAGGTATGTGTATAGATCCACCTTAGAAAGTAAAAAACTATATTTGGAAAAATATACATCTAGACTAATTCCACCCATGATACTAATAACATGCTGTCAAATGCTGGAAAAGCTTTTCTGGCACCTATGACTCGCCTTCTAATCATAGGTTTTCAAGCCCCAGAGCAAGAACATAGGCTGCCTAAAGTCACACACCCAGGGCTTTCTCTTTCCCAATTCACTTTCCATATAGTAATCCCAGGATGCAGGAAATAGGGAGCTCTATGCTGACACAGGTAGCAACGTTCTTGTTAGTACTTGCTGAAAGCTCCCCGAGTGCAAACACTCTACTGAGGTCTCCAGGTACGTTGCTCCTTTAATCCTCTCAACAGGTCTGGAGGAATAAGGTGCTATTATTCCCATTTTGCAGAGATGAGGAATCCAAAGTTTAGACTGATGAAAGAACCTGCCCCAAATCATGAAGCCAGCGACAGCCTAATCAGCATTCCACCCCAGCTCTGACCATCTGAAAACATCTTTTATCACTACCTATCAGGTGTTCCGGTTAATTATAGTCTCTGATTATAGCAATTTATCCTATATATCATTAACGAATTGCTAATTTTCAAAGAATTAAAGTACAGTAAAATACCCTTAAGACTGAAAGCAGTAAAATCCTACAGAATGTAATCAAATTTTTCTTGGATGATTCAAAAGATTCTTTCAGCCCTTATAATGTCTCAGGTGCATCATCCTGCAGAAGAACGATGGTGTTAATGAAGTACAGGTCAGAAGAATAACAGATAACTCAGCTTCCACTTCCATATACTCACTATCCTAATTCTCATAAATACTTGTGCAGAGTCCATGATGTAGTGATCCACTAACTTTTTTTCTGTTCGAGTTAACAAATCTTTATCTAGTGCCTTCTTGGTGCCAAGCCCCTGGGTGAGCTCTGGGCAGCAGTCGTAAGTGTGATATAATGCCTGTCCTTAAGGAGGACACATTTTGACTTTGGAATACTACATTATCCCCCTTGCAATAGAATTACGTTGTCAATATTTAATTGGCTGTAAGTGGAATATTAACGGCAGCAGATCTACATTTTTAAAAATTACAATTGGTATGTCTACTGATATTGTAAAGTGACTAAAGACTGTTTTTCTCTTCACTCCTTTATGCTGTCTTTTAAAATGAGCTTTCAGTATCTTTCATGTTACCCAAGTTTTAGTTCTGAAACTCTCCTATATGCATGCCCAGGAAGGCCAACGTGAGTGCATGCACATGGGTGTGCACGTACACACACACCCCTTAGTGAATAAATCATTTGCTGTTGTTTGTAATGTTATCTGACATTCAATGCTGTGCATATTCACAGGGATCTTCCAAAAAAAAATCTCTCTTTTCAGTCTTGGAAGGGAAGGGAAACTGGGAACAAAGGCGGAAGGAAGGGAGGAAAGGAGCATAACCTTCCCTTTGGCAGATGTCTGGGAAAAGGAGACTCTTTATGAGATCACTGGATCAAAGGGAAGTAAGAAGTTTCCAGGCTGCCAGTCACAAAGCCACCAAAAACTCACTTTTAATGAAAAAAGAAACCGTTAACTCCTGCACTGTTGTAAAATACTTACCAAAGACACCTTCCCTGCTAAGTGCCATTCATTTCAAGAGTGAAATGCTGTAACAGAGAAAAATGCCCAGGGCAACTGGGAACCAGAGGAGGAGGGAAGTGTGTGGTTCAACTGTCCCTGTAGGGGAGGAAAAGCGGCTCTTTCCTTGACAGCTACCCCACTTAACTACTGTACAGTCAGCCCTATTTGGTGCCAGTGGAACTTCAGCCTTCTAGCAGATTCCCTGCCATCTGCTTATGACTACCAGCCTACCGCCACACACCCTGAATGCTTGAAATCCACTGTGCTCCCAGAGGCTGCCTTTATGGGGCAATTATAAGATCCATGGAAAGAGACTCTTTACTTTGCTACTTGGCTGAGGTTCCCAAATTTAATTGAAATTCTGGAAGCGTATTCATATACATATTATCTCCTGATTGTTCTTCTTCACCTACAGCTTTCCCAGAAACCATAGCCAGCAGCCAGAGAAGCTGAGGGGGTGACAAATGGCCATCAACAAAGCTGGAGTCTCCAAAAAAATCAGCAGAGATGTTATTCAACTGACAAGGAAGAAAGAGGAGCAATGAAAACAGAAACAAAATAGGCTCTGCTTTTGGCCCCAGGGCTCCACCAGGTATCTGCCAATTTATTCACACTAAAGTATGAAGAGATTCCAGATGGAAACATTTTTTTCTTATTATCTTTTTTCTTTATTTTGATTTGAGTGGTTAATATTTGAAAGTTTTCTTGTCCAGGGCTAAGAAAGAAGCTAAAACAATTGCTAAAAATCTCTGGAGCAAAATAGGAAAGTTTTAGTATTTAATCATTTATATGACTGGAGTATATTTTGCAAGAAAGCCAAGATCTGCTTTTCCAAAATGTATCTATCTCTCACAAGAAAAAAAATGGTAGACAAGTTTAAATTTTCTTTTCTTATAAAATGCATGCTAGGTAAGATACAGCCAAAAAAATGTCCTAGTTATGACGAAAACTAAATGACTTAGTGACTCCTCCAGCTCAGACCTTTTGAAGCCTGAAAACTTAGATTATCTCTTGATATCACTATAGTGGAAAAAAAAAAGAAAAGAAAACTTGTGAACAGTAATATGTGGATGTTAGAAATAGTTTCGTTTTGTTTTGGGTTTTTTTTTTTTTTTTTGTAAGCATTGAATAGAGTTGTCCTCCCTTTATTTCCTTTTGCTTCACCATCCCTGGTAACTGCTGTGGAATGATCCTTCTGGATTTCAATTAATAAACTTAAACCTCTTCCATTCAGATCCACATTAATTGGATTCAGAGCTCTACACATTTTTCTAGGCACAAGCTTAAAGAGGTCATCAGCTCAGATATAAATAATGTCTCCGAATAACTGTAGTTTTCAATACAGTATTTAAAAATGCACTAAAGCTGAAACAAAAGTTTCCTAGTGATAATGGCAAGTGCCGCACTTTCAACAACAACAAAAAAAATTCTCACCCTATTGCACCTAAGTTCCAAAGGCAGTTTAATATAAACTTCTTAAAGACATTTAATATGAATTATTGTAAAGCATCTAAAATTGGATTTCAATCACTTTCATCGAGAATTAGACTTGAATTGACTTTATAATCAGTTCCTCCTTTTTTTCCTGAAATTTTGAAGAAGTATTCATCTATGTTCTGAGTAAAAATATCAGTTACATTAAGGATTTTTACCCTGCCAGAATCAAGATCAAAATAGGCAAATGTGCTAACATTTTTTTGAAACTGAAAATCAAGTGAGAGATCCCAAGTGTTTAACTGGTATGTATGAAGTTTCAGTCCAGAGTCCCAGACTAGCAAAATGGCAGTTCCCAGTCTCTGGTTTGCTGTTGCAGATGCCTGGATCCTTTCTGCTGCAGCTCCCATGGCTGGAGTGAGGTACAGGGAAGGGATTGGTACTTTGAACTCAATAGGTTTCTTTGAATAAAACTTTGCACCAGGGTTCCAATTAGAACCTGAGAATGATTACTTGCATTTATGGACCTCCTGTCTAAGTCCTAGCTTTCCTGTCACTGGATCAATGCTTCCTCACTACATGATTGATCGTGGGAGCATTTCAGTGGGTCTTCCTCTGAGCTCTTCTTTCTATTGCTTTTGGAGAAGCTCTGAGGGCTTTGCTTTAGCAAACAGAGCAAATGGCTATGAGCACAGGGCTCCAGAGCATCCCGGCTTTAATTTATAACTCCACAGCACCACTTCTAAGCAGTGTCACCTTAAGTGAGTTGCTAATCCTCTGGAAGCCTCAGTTTCCTTACGCATTAAATGCAAATACTTACAATAAGAGCCTGTCAGAGATATTCTGAGGATTAAATTAATATGAATGAAACATTACAACAGTGTGGTAGGCAGTCAAAATATGGGATAAGTCTTTATTATTCGATATATAGTACACAAATGCATGTATAATAACTGTGTGTGTGCATGTGTGTAATTAGGCTTTTTCTGGTTCATTGAGATTTCATCAGGGTTGAATGCAAAAATATTATACTGTAAGCTAGGATAACCTAGAAAATCCCTCAAAATCCCTCTTTGGACTACATAGCTTTGCAAAGACAAGAAATGTGTGGCAAACACTGCCAGTTCCCTGTCGACATCCTCTCTGTATGTCTTTGGCCCCTAATGTGTACAAACACTTACAACTCTCGCCCAAGGGCTTCTCAGCCAACCACCGGAGCAACCTCAGACTAGGGTCGAGGACAGCAGGAAGCAGAGAGTTAATGCCTCTCAGAAACTACAGCCAAGGACAAGCAAGGAGTTGGCAGGTAAATATCACCCCTTCCTTGGCCATTGGTTGGGAAGAGGAGATGCGTTCTAACTTTCCTTAGAGGGAATGTGTTCCAGATGCCTCAAAAGGAGCTATCTCACACATCCATTGTCTTCCTGTCTTCCTTCCCTTTCCTGATGCAGTTCTTCGTTTGCCAGGTGGTTCCTGAAGTATCCTCCCAAATACAAGACTTACACTTGAATCTTTGTCTCAGAGTCAGATTCTGGGGACTCCTAACCAAGATACCATCTCTCAAGAAATCCGTTGTAGCCATGTTTACATTCAATTAATGTGGAAACAAATTGTTGCTCTTTGGCTGAGGACCTCTTACACTTCAATAATTGACATGGCTTTGAGGGTGTACAGGATGTATACATGCATACGTAAGTATGTACATATGTCTCCTTATAGTAAAAACCATAATACCGATCCACTGGTTCTTCATTCCATTCCAATTTCCAAAAGTTTCTCCATGCCTCTGATAATATAGGAACTAGATCCTCTATCTCTCTTCTTGAGATTTCATTTCAAAAGTCAGTAGCTTGGGGGCTAGAGAGGTAGCGCGGTGGTTACGGGCTTGCCCGGCATGCGAGAGTTCCCCAGGTTGAAACCTCAGCACCCACGTACACAACTAAGAGTCAGAGCAACAAATGACATGTGCAAAACTCAATAAAAGTTGATTCTCATTCTCTCTCTCTCTCTCACTGTCCTTCTGTTTTTTAAAAAAGAAAGAAAGAAAGAAGAAGAAGAAGAAGAAGAAGAAGAAGAAGAAGAAGAAGAAGAAGAAGAAAGAAAGAAAGAAAGAAAGAAAGAAAGAAAGAAAGAAAGAAAGAAAGAAAGAAAGAAAGAAAGAAGAAAGAAAAAGTCGTAGCTTGGGTTCATCCAGATAGGGTTGTCTGCAGAGAGAAGGAAGGAAGTTCATAGCCGCATACATGGGACATTAGAACCTAAGAAAGGCCAGGCAAACTGGGGTGGGGTGGCATACCTAGATGGCTCCTGGAAACCTGAACAAAGCATACCTCATGCACAGACTGCAGACTTTTAATATCATGTGTCACTAAAAGGAATCAGGGTTGATTCCCAAGTCAGAACTGGGAACTTTCAACATTTGTACCAGCACAAACATGCTCAAAGATTAATGGATGGGAAGTGTCAAAGGTCATGTTGGAGGGGTTCCTGCTGGTCAAATCTAGGACAAGTTAAGCATCAAAATAAATAACAATAGAAACAAATGATAACCACTGAATAAAGCGGAAATGCTGTTCCTACTGATATTATTTCAATTAATTTGATAAAGAACAAGATATTTAAAATTTTTTTAACACACCTCCTCCACAAAATATAGTAACTTTACTGTGGAGAAGCCTGGAAGGCACCACCCTATTCAGCTGATGAAATTAATATCACCCATAATGGGACTAATCAAAATTTTTCATTGTCTCCTGATAGGATGTAGTAAGAAATTTTGTTGTTGTTGCATTACCACAAAAGATGCACAAATTGAAATAATATTGAAGAATCCCCAACAAAATAGTCATTCCACAGAATGATGACCTTCTAAATCTTAAGGTCATACAAACAGGAAGAACAGAGAGGATTTTCCAGACTGAAAGAGAAGAAGAAACATGATGGCTAATTCCCCATATAATTCTACTCTGGATTCTTCCTAGGAACGACAATTTGAGAAACTTAAGTAAGATCTGATGATTAGGTGGCAGCAGTGGATATCAATGTTAATTTGCTGATTTTGATGGATCCACTTTAGTTGTAGAGGAAGAAGTCTTCCTATTTATGAAATATAACAGTACCAAGTCAGCTACTGTCAGAAAAAAATAGGCACAATTGTGCTATTTTAAGATTATTCTGTAAATTTGATTTTTAAATGAGAAAGTTTAAAATATGTGGTGCGTGGTGTGTGTGTGTATGTGTGTGTTTCCAGAGAAAACACATACAAATACTGATCTTTAGGGATTAAACCACATCACCTGCCCCTAGAAAAGGGCAGCTAATCTCCAGAAGACGCCAGCCAACAACTGCAGGCTTTATGTACTTCTTATTGCTTCATACTGAACAATGACTGATCCACCAAAGATCATCAAATTCTTGAGCATGACTTTCAAGATGCCAAAATAAGCAAAGGACAAAATGATTCTGAAGAAGCATATACAGAGGGAAAGAGATCACTGGTTAATTTGCTGTACAATGTTTGTGGGATGAGCAGGGTTGCTACAAAGACCCCACATGCAATAGAAAATGTTATTTGAATGGGCACCTCTAATCTCAACACATATTTAATTTTCATTATGTTCTATACCTATTCTCCAATGTTGCTAATTGAAACTTATTGAAACAATACCTGATGTTATTTTAAAGCAATCTGATAGATTTGAAAATTATGACTCAAACTCTTGTAGTAGTTTAGTACCTAGGCTTTAGAATCAGATAGACTTGGGTTTAATTACTACCTGTAACTCATACTGGGATGTTCCTCTCCCTGTTTCCTCTCTCCTCATCTGCAAAATGGATAGAATATTACCTACCCTCATAGTATTATGGTGGAGACTAAATGAGCCATCACTTTGCCTAGCACATAGAAATTACTCATGAAATGGTGCTATTGATAGTGTCCATATTATTATTTACCAATAACCTCTGTATTATCTCAAAATATAGGGCTTCCTCCTGGAAGAGGTCCTGAGTTCATCATTTGTCTCAATCATGTTCTGTTCTTTTGTTTGTTTGTTTTTGTTTTCGGTACCAGGGATTGAACCCAGGAGCGCTTAATCGCTGAGCAACATCCCCAGCCTTTTTTATTTTTTTTTATTTTGAAACACGGTCTCACTAAATTGCTTAGGGCCTTTAAGTTGCTGAGGATGACTTTGAACTTGTGATCCTCCTGCCTCAATTTCCAGAGCTACTGGGATGAAATCTTATTCTGTTAAGAATGTTCATGACTGAGTATCTTCTGGTCATTTCACTCTATTCATAATCCCAATCCACCACCTAACAACTGTGCATTTATTCCCAGTTATTAAACTTTTGTATCTCAGCATCATACCCACCTTTCTATATTCCCTTTGGTAATGCTACAACTGGGGCTGTGAATACCTTATATCCCCCTTTCTAGAAGCTGGGTGATAATCAGCCACTAGGGGATGTTAGAGGAAGATTGCAAGAGTAAAGAGAGAGAACACACTCCTTCCTTTTTGCATATTGTTCCTGTTGAGTTTCTGTTTTTGCTTTGATTCCCTGTTCCTGTATCATTCTAGTGGCCCTTCTTTATCCTGGAAGAAGCTGGTTGTGCCAGCTTGACACCAATTTCCAACTCTTCCAGTTCTGGAAGGCCAACTCATCTTACCTCTCAAGTTCACCAGCTCTGCAGAACCTCCCCTCCAAGTCACCAGATGTTCATAATTCCAACCTCCCTCCTCTTCCTCCAGCCCTGAGATTGTACTTAGTGTTCACTCTTTGCCTTTTCTTTTCTCTATTTTTCTTTTTTAAGAGAAAGACAGAGAGAGAGAGAGAGAGAATCAATTTTTATTGAGTTTTTCACATGGCTTTCATTGCTCTGACACTTAGTTGTATCTGAGGGTGCTGGGATTTGAACCCATGTACTTGCACATGCCATGCAAGCACTATAACCGCAGAGCCACTGCTCCAGCCCCAGTCTTTTCATTTTTTTAATTCCCAGTTAATATTTCTTTATGTTAAATTCTTTTTCTTAATAGATACATATTCTAGTGCCTGACTAGTACAGATGAATCGTACATCCTTTTAAGTTTCCTTCAGATTCTATTCTGTAACCTACACTGGGATAATCTTCTGTCTAAGCTTAGTGAGTTCTTCACCATGCCATCAGATATGGGCATTTCTCAAGTAGCTTTGATCTCTGTATCCTCCCAGGATAACCCTAGCTCTCTTGTGACCACGTCTGATCTTTTCCATTCCTGTCTGCTGGCCTTTTAAAGAACAGATATATTTGCTGTGCCTGGCTTCTACCTAAAGCTGCCTTCGTGTTTTATCTCTCCACAAAATCGGTTGCACAGGACTCTTGACTCAAGCTACTAACTTAGACAATTGTCAAAACCAAAGAAGGTGGAAAAAGGTAGACCTTTATCATCCCCATATCACTCATTCTGCCTCTTTTCCATTTCTGCCATTATCACATTGCCCTAAAGGGCTCATCAGGGGCTGGAGACACAGCTCAGTAATAGAGCAATTTCCTAGTATGCCAGAGGCCCTGAGTTCAATTCCCATCCCACAAAATGAAAGAGTTCATTAGTGTTATTCTCAAATATCATTTTCATCTCAGTACTCTCTTCCTTAAGAATGCACAATGAGTCCTTATCACCTATCAGATTAAATTTAGCCCTGAGTATTGTCAGAAAGGTTTCAGCTAACTACACTTCCTTTTATAGTCTTAGGCTGACATTTCCATTGTTTAGCAGCTGTGGTTTTAGTGACAAGCTCAAATGCTTCCGACCCTTTCTATTAATTTTTTTAAGACAGCCTATAGGAACAGACCTAGTGGGCGGAAGTAATGCCTGGGAAACTGGCCTATGATTCAGACAGTTTCACATATAAACATGCAAAAAATACGGTACACTAGAGAAAAGTGGAGAAGAGATCCAAGTCTTCTTAAAACTTGCAAAAGCCAAGAGCAAACCCTTCAGAAATAAAATGAAGTTCTTAGAGTGACTCGAAGGGCTTCTCATCCCAGTTACATGCTGCTGGGGCTGCCAGCATCCTTGGGGAGATTGAGGGCCAGGCAATGGTTATCAGTCCTGAGGACTGCTAGACCCCTACCATTAGAGGCCATTTACCAACAGCAAATTGGACTCTTTACCTGCACTAAAGGAATTGTGTCCTTTTCTGTCTCAGGGAGCATTCTCATCAGCCAAATTTTATCATTCTTTTGACAGCCACAAATATCCACTATATAATAAGTCCACAGAAAGAAGTCTTTAAAAATGTGTATCAAATAATAGCCATTTTTCAATAAATGATTATTTTCCATAACCAAATAGCTATAACCCTTAGCTGATTATAAAGTCACTCTTTTGGCTTTATTACATGGTAACTACAGGGAGAATTATCTGTGTCTGAGTCATAAAATTTGGAAAGGTGATTCAGACTATTTCCATATGCTGCTGTACAATCTGCTTAAAAAAAAGAAAAGAAAAGAAAATGTAGCCAAATATGTGTTTTAGGGTCTACAGGGTATCAAGCACCTAGATGCTTAACAATACCTGGATCATTAACATACCTTATAAATCAGCCTAAAAAAGAAAGATGGCATTACAAATCATGTTTACATGTGTTTAGTGTTCCTACTGAAAATTTACTTGGCTAATTATAATTTTGCTTTAATGCTAAATATTATGTTTAGAGGTTTTCTTATAAGATGACTTGGTACTAAATTACCCTTATTTTTGATGTGTCTATCAGATTTTTAAATATATTTACTGTCATTCACTGCATTTCAATGTTACTGGTAAGTCACATCCTTGCTGTTTACTCTGTTTTAGCTGTTTCGTGATTAGGATGTGGCATGTTGCAATTCTTTTCATGTTTCCTGTTTCCTGAGGATTTATGCCTTTAACTTAGGTTGATTTCTTACTTAATGTTAAATTTCTCTCATGTCAGGAATCTACAAAAATACTGAGTGCAAAATAAGAGATGTAATCAAAAGAAAGTTATGTTACCTGATTTCATGGAAAAATGAAAATTTGATGAACAGGGTGGGGAGTAGTTCTGCCTATTTAAATCCATCAGTGGCACATATTCTGAGCTTTACATGTGACACATTACAAGTTATTTTTAAGTTCTCAGTTTTTTCCATGAAATGAACTATGCTTACTATGCATATATCACTGAAATAAATAGTGTGTTCATACTTGAATATGAAGAATATATTTCTCTTGATAAATCAGCTGGGGGTAGTAACCAAAGGTAACAGTGTATTTATTTTTGTATAAATGTTCTTTAACCCACACTGCTGACCAAACTTCACATTCATCCTTATTTTATAACCTACCCTAAGGAAAATAACTTGTCTTAGTTCAAGCTACTACAATAAAAAATACCATATACTGGGTAGATTAAACAACAGAAATTTATTTATCATAATTCTGGAAGCTGGAAAGTCCAAGATCAAAGTGCCAGGAGATCCAGTGTCTGGTGAAGGTCAATTCTTGTTTGCAGAAGGTCATCTTCTTGCATTCTTACATTGCAGTCAGTGGAAAGTCAAAGCAAGCTATCTCAGGTCTCTTCTTACAAGACCACTAATCTCATCATGCACCTGTTATCCTTGGGACCAATTACCTCCCATAAGTCCTTTCTCCAAATACCACTGTGTTTGAACTGGGGTTCCAACATTTGGATTTGGGGAGGGGAACACAGTTGATAGCATAATTATTACTTTGAAATGAATGTACACGACCAATAGCAGTTATTTCTATTTATATGTTCTTGGAACCCATCATACCTCATAAGATTAAAATTAAATATATTCCCTGATGACTAAGTTGCAACTCATCACAGAAGTCCCCAGCACTTGCCTCCCCCAGTATGTTCAGATACATTAAAATAAAATCTAAACTCTTTTACCCTGCCTGCCAAGGCTCTTCCTGATGGGGCCTTTGACCTGATCTTTTACTTGTCCCCTATTTACTATATTCCAGCTATATCAGTCTTTGTGTTACTTAATTTGTCAGATTCACTTTCCCCTCAGGAATCTGACATTCTGGCTGCTCACTTTGCCTGGAAGCCATTCCCCTTGAGTCTTTGAATGGTGGGCTCCTTCTTGCAATAGCAGCTTACCTCAAATGCCACCTCCTTGGAAAGATCTTCCCCAAACAGCTTAGTTGCTCTCTGTTCTATTGCCGTGGATTGCAGCATGTATCTGCATCTGAAATCATTTATCGCTTGTTGTTCTCAGTTCTGCACTGAGTGCCTGAATAGCCTCTCTCTCCCTGGGGTTTCTCCTCAACTCTGACCATCTCAGTCTGGTACTCAGAGCTTCTCCAGGCTCCTGGTCTGTTCTCGAGTTCTCCTTTGGGACTAGAGCCTGCCCCAAATCCTGAACTGTTTGCCTTGGCTCTTATCTCCGGTGTTCATCCTACCGTCCCTACTGCTTCAGAACTAGTCTCAGCTTTCTGTACCCTCATTCCTTGTTCCCGCTAAGGGGCCTTCCTAAACTTGCCTCTTTAAAAGACTCTTGCTGCCACAGCTACACTTACTAGGTCAAAATCTTCTATTGAACACTGACCTCCTTAAGAAACGAAGTCATATGAAAGCTGGTTTTTTTTACTCCTTGGCATTCTTTGAGATAGCAAGTTCTTTGGATTTCCCACCATTCCTTGATTTCCTGGGAATAATTGATTTCCTATTTATCCTATCAGGACACCAAAAGATTGTTCTGTGAGTTTACTGAAGGCAGCACGTGGTACAGTGCATGAGGTGGTGAGCTCTTGAGTCTGCAGTCAGTCTGGGATTAAATTCTAGCTATGCCATTTTCCATCCACGTGACCCTGGAGATTCAAGATCTCCGAGCCCTGGCCTCGGAAGTATACAGTGAGTGTCACAGAAGCTAGGAAAGTTTGCTGTGAAGATTCAGTGAGGCAAGGTAGTGTTCAGATCCACACCAGACAAGTTCACACATGGCCTATGGAAGCACAGAAAGAGAAGACCCTATGGGGGGAATTTAGAAAATGTACCAAAACTGTACCTGCACTTGCCTCTGGGGCCAGCATGGCACCTACAGTTAGATTTCTTCCGGTCACATGAGCACAAAGTCACGCATCAAGGATTTATTTCTAATAGCAAATGCCCAGCCTTAGGCCCAAGCTCACACAAAAGAGTATCATGCAGTTGTAAAAGGAATTGAGAAGTACTTCTACGAATTAATGGGAAGAGATTTCCAGGATAATACATATTCTTTTGCATAATATATATTACTTTTACATTTATATATACAGGTATATATATAGATATATATATATACACACACACACATACATATATATATATGAAGAAAGAAAATAAATGTGTTTCTTTATACACACATGTAAACATGCATATATACATCTATTCTGATGCATATGTTCATATATAATATGAATATATATAATTATTATATATCCTATTTGTTTATTTGAGGAAAATGAAACAGAGGATAAACCAGAAACTGACATAAATGTTACCTATAAAGAAAGGGTGGGTGGGAATTGAGGAAAAGATAGAAACAGGAGTAAAATTTCTGTCTTAAAGAGAGAAACAACTTTATTTAGTTTTTCACATGGCCTTAGTTGCTCCAACACTTAGTTGTGTACATGGTGCTGGGGTTCGAACCCGGGTCCTTGTGCTTGCCAGACAAGCGCCAAAACCACTGAGCCACCGCTCCAGCCCCATTTCTGAGTTTTTAAATGTAGTTCCTGCATCTCCAACCATGTAAATGTTTTACAAGTTCAAATTTTAAATTTATATTTAAAAGGATTTGCCAAAGCATGCTCTCAGAACTGAAATCAAACAGAATGAGACAAGCCTCAGTACATAGCAACTTGGTGACGTAAACACACACACACACAAAGAAATGATGGGGCAGGTTTCAAACACAGTTTCTCACTGAGCATTATTGGTGACATAATATCAGACAAATCCAAATTGTGGCACTTTCTAAAGGATACCTGTCCTGGAATGTTGATTTATGAATGCTGCAAACAACAAAATAGGCAACAGGGACTGTTCCAGATGAATAGAGACCATAACGACAAGATGCAATGTATCCTCCTCCCTGGATCTTGAATTTAGCAAAATAATAACTATATAGGACATTATGGAGGAACTCTGAAAACAGACTACGTGTTATAATATATTTTGGTATTGACATGAGAATCCTTTGCTGTGATAGTGATGGGGTAGTGTCTTTGTTCAGAGGAGACCGTGCTGAAGTCTTTTGGGAGAAAAAGTATCAAGATTGTGCATGCACTTACTCTCAAATTTATAGAAAGTAAAGAGACAGAGAATGAGTAACATGCAAATGGTTTGCCTTAGGAGTTTCTCAACTATTCTGTAGGTTTGAAATGTTTTGGAATAAAAAGTTGAAGAGGTAACTCCTAGAAATAAACCAACCAAAAAAAGCTCAATGCCTGTTAGCTATTACTCTCTCTGATTCCTCCAGTCTGGGAGCCTATGACCAGGAAACCTGAGATAAATACATATGGTTGATAAATAAAAAAGAAATCATGTACTAGGATCTATTTTCAGCCTACTGAAGCATGTCAGTTGATTCTTTACTTATTTATTTCCCACAGGATTTGCCCAAACAAATAAAACTGCCTCCAACTTTAAAAGAGGAAGAGATACTGTCTCCAAGCTTCCCTGGAAAGAAGCAGTTAAATTGTATCCTATATTACCCACTTCTTATTTACTGATGCATATGGGCAGAAACTCAAGGGGACAGCCTTTCCAGTCAGCCGCTAGGGGGAATAAAAAAGGCCACAACGCAGCCTCCCCCTTGTGAATTAGCTGGGGGATGGCTGAGGCTTCCAACCTGCAGGACTCAATTGTGGCAAGGAAGCTCAGCCAAGAGGCAGATCCCCAGGTGGTCGGATCTATGTTATTTCAGATTTTAAATACCGAAAGTAAGACAGAAAGTCCTTCTCCCAGATCAACCAGTGGGAAGTATAAATGACAATAGATTAAGCTCACCTTTCTGGGGGACATTTAAAAATCTACAGGCCTTTCCTTTTAAATTCTTGGTACACAATAGGCCTGACCAACACCTTTAGACACTCTTAAATGACACACTTTTTAAAAAAATCTTTTTCCCAGATATATAATATTTGCTTTAAAAGTGATGAAATGGCAATTTGCCCCTGGTCTTCTATTTTCCTTTCTTTCAAGTCTTAAAAGCTTGTTTCATTTCTATTGCAAGATTGCGTCCAGGTATAGACAGACACCCTTTGTAACCGGTTAAAAGCTACAGAAAGGCTCTATTGAAACACAATGCTGCTCATATCTCTATCCATGCCAGGAGGAATAAATCACACAAAAGCAACTAAAGAAAACTGTTTTATAGATACCACTGTGTTACATTAGCTGACAAGGGAGAGATGATTACATTTATAGATTTTTTTTCCTTTTATAGAGGCACAATCTATATGCGGTTGAAGAATTGTGTATTATCACCCCTGGAATTTGAATTCAGCTAATGAGAACTAACAGCAAAGGAAAACTTCTTACAAGGCTGCTTGTTTGGGCCCTTACATAGGCCATCAAGCTAGGCTGTCCTGCTTTCCTTTTGGGCTGCAGGACTGAGCTGCAAATGTATTTCATGATTCTGATTTTTTTTCATCAATAAAAATATTAAAATATTCCCCTCTAAAATATGTATCTTATACTAATTATGGAATTGGAAGGTATTAATGCCAAGCTATAGTTATAAAATAATGCCTTATATTTGCACGGTGTATGAGCCTCTGTGCTTCAAAGCACTGTCATGTGTAAAATCTTCCTTAATCCTGGGAAATCTGGTGGGTAGACTACATGGTGAACCTTTCCATTGTGTAGTTAAAGCAACTGAGCAAGATATGACCATTCTCAATGCTGAACCTTTATGCTCACCATTTATCAAGACTAAAAAACCCTGGAGAGGGAGTGGGAGGGAGAGGAGAAGAGAGAAAGGGGAGAAGCACTACTCAGTTCTCTTAGTAGCTGTACAACCCTGGATAAAGACCAAACTTATCAGAGCCTCAGTTTCCTTAGCTTCAAAATACAGAAAATAGTATCTATCTTATTATACAAATTATACGAATGCTTAAGTAAATTTAAAAGAAATAATTCAGCACTCAAAAATGATAGCTGTTTATTGATTCACTGATTTAACAAATATAATAGTGTTTTTAGCAGTTTAAAGGACAAGGAAAATACTGATTTAGAGGCAGAAGTAACATATCTCTACTGTTAAGACACAGCGCCAGCTTTCATGATCCTTATAGATAAGACTAATAACTGACTTCTAAGTAAACCTTTACCATGAACAATGATATAAAGGAAAGCAGGCCAAGACCTCCATGCACGGTGGTGAAAGTTTTCCACTGCACAATCCAGGAGCAGCATGCAAGTCACAATACAAATGAGTGGTGACAACTCTGGAATTGTTTAATGCACAACCTAAGAAGCCATACACAGCAGCCCTATTGGTAACAGAGAAAGGTTAGGTGATACGTAATTTAGGTCACTCCACAAAAGGGAAAAAGTGCATAATAATATAAAATAAATGTGGAATTACAAGACCACCATTGCCATGGATGATGGCAATAACGAAGCTGGAAAAAGGAAGAGGTCACATGGGAAAGGATCTTATAAGTTGTATTAGTCAAACTTTTTTTGCTGCTGCAATGAAGAGACCTGACAAAAACAATTTTATTTGGGGGCTCACGGTTTCAGAGGTATCAGTCCATAGAAGGTGGCTCCATTCCTTGGAGCTCAAAGTGAAGCAGAACATCATGACAGAAGAATGTGGTGGAGGGAAGTGGCCCAGGGCATGGCAATCACAAAGCTGAGAGAGAGACACCCAGATACAAAATAGATACCCCAAAAGCATGTCCCCAGTGACTCTCTTCCTCCAACCACACCCTACCTGCCTACAGTTACCACCCAGCTAATCCCTATCAGGGGATTAAAGCACTGATTGGGTTAAGGCTCTTATAACCCAATAATTCACCTCTAAGCCTTCTTGCACTGTCACATACATGAGCTTTTGGGGGATACCTTGCACCCAAACCATGACATAAGTCATGCAAATAAGTTAAACTTTATTGTCAAAACAATAAAGTTCTTGAGTGTAGAAAGGTAGAGCCTGCCTTAGCCTACCTTCCCTTGTCCCATCAGCCTCCAGCTTTCACGTGGAGATTGACATATTTCAAAGGATTGTCCCAACTGGATGAAACACAAACATGCTATTGCGACTGTTGGGACAGCCACACAGGAAGCATTGCAACTGAGCATAAAGACAGCCTTAAAATAAAGCTGGTGCCTTGGCAGTCTGCCTGGGGAGACAGGAACAAACTGGGGTCCTGATGATAAAATTGGAGACCTGGATCAAGCCTTGCCTAAAGTCCACCTACATTGGGATCTTAATTAAGTGAGGGTTATGAGCTGATGTTTTCCCCCCAAATGTGTTGTTGAAGACTTAACCCTCAGAACTCCAGATAGAAGATTTAAAGACTTGATTAAGTTAAAATGTGTCCCTGAGGCTGAGTCCTCCTGCAGCCTAAAGACCACATGAGGAGGTAGTAAGAAGGGAGCATCTATAAGCCAAGGAGAGAGGCCACAGAAGAAGCCAGCCAAGCTGGCACCTTGATCATGGACTTTCAGGTTTTCATGGGAGATAAATTTCTGCTGATTAAGCCACCCAGACTGTGATATTACATTATGGAAACCCTGGCAAACTAATGTGAACCAGTAAAATTGTATTTTTTATTTAAGTCACTTTGGGTTTTATTTCCTGTTACTTTTGACTAAAGTATTTTCAACTGATTCAGGTGCCAACATATAACTCTAAGCAAAGAAGTGGCAGATGTGTAGGCACATTTTAGAAAAATATTACTAGCAGCAAATGGGAAAAGGACTTATTGGAAGAGACCAGAAGTCAGTAGAAGTGTTCATCATCCAAATCCAAGTAAGAAGAGAGGGTGAAAGAACGAGATGCACATCCTAACACTAAGAAGATCTTGAGACATATTTTTATTATTTTATTTTCATCTGGTTTTTGGTTTTCCTCCACTTACGTGTGGTGTTAGGGATTGAACCCATGTTTTCACACATGCCAGGCAAGTGTTCTACCCCTGAGCCAGCTCTCCAGGCCCTTAAGACATATTTTTAACAAGTAAAATCAAGTCACAAAACAATTTGCATTATGTAATCCTGTTTTTATTTTTTCAAATTTAATCATTTATATGCCTAATACTGTTTTGTTTTTTACTATACACATGTATTTTTTTTAAGAGAGAGGGACAGTGAGAGAGAGAGAGAAAAAGAGAAAAGAAATTTTTCATTTAGTTTTTCATGTGGCTTTTGATGCTCCAACACTTCGGTGTATGTATATGGTGCTTGGGTTCAAACCCATATCCTCAGGCATGCCAGGCAAGTGCCGTAACTGCTGAGCCACTGGACCAGTCCTTCACTATATATATTTGCATATTTTGTCTGGATTTTTAAAATGAGAATTATATTAGTTGTATAATTTTTACAAAGAAAATTTAAGAAATGATGACCTAACTCTGTGACCTTGGATGGAAAGTATAAATTTAAAATACATTTAGAATTTAACCTACCCAAAACCATCCTTTTAAGTCAAGTTCTAACCCACCTTGGATGACTCTTTTGGACTACCCCTGACCAGAGGAATTTTCCTCCTCTGATCTCCAGTACCTTCATTCTCTGGAGAAATCTTTGGGCTTCCCACATTCTGCCCATACTGAAAGCTAACTTTTCGTGAATCTGTATCTTCCAAAACGTTGCAATACCAGGAGCTCTGGTTTATTCTTTTCTGTAGTCCACTACACCAGCTGAGTACCTTGTGCATAGTAATTATTCAACTGTCCCCTGGTTAACTGATTATTACCTTCAGTAAATAATACTGTCTCCCATCTTCTGCTCCTCCCTGACTTGACATGGGGAAATGCGCCTGGAAACCTCCAAAGGGCTCAGAGCTTTTCTGTTGACAGTGCTCAAAAATCTGAATTCCCAGGCTCTCTGTATTATCAAATCCCCTTGGAAAACTCAACTTCTATGAGCCTGTTTCTAGCTATAAAAACTTGCACAGAAATATTTGGAGGGGTCAAGATGAAAAGTCAAGATAGTCTGAACCTGTGAGATACTAAAGGAAAAGGCAGGCTAGTACAGGATGATAACATCAGGGAGGAAATAGTGTGTCAGAAGGAAGAGAGCCTAAGTAACATCCTAGACGGGCACAACTGATAAAGACATCCATTTGAGAAAAGCCAGAGGACAGGAAGGCAGTAAAAGTGATTTCACCAGCAGAAACCCGTGATTCAACCCAAAGAACTGCCCTCAGATGATCAGAACAAAGATCAAAAGCTGGTTTGATACTGCTAGGTTTTGATTGTCAAGGTTAATAAATGTTCATTATCTGCATCTTCAAAGCACTGTGGTCTGTAGGGAGAAGACAGCAATACACAAGTTAAGTGTGTGTCCTGCCTTCATGAAGCTTCACCTCTAGCAAGGGGTGGACACAAGCAAATGATCAATTATGATACAATATGATGAGTGCTTTATTTCAGAGGGTATCAGGTGCATTGTGGTCTGGATCACAGGCACCCCATAAATACTGCAGCACAAGCTGCAATATGAGTGATGCCCTGCAATCCCCTGAAATGCACATGCTGAGGCCCCAGTGCCTCATTGGATTGTATTTGAAGAGATAGTCTTTATAATGGAGGTATTTAAGGTCAAATAAGGTTAGAAAAGTAGGATCCTAATCCAATAGGATTAGTATTCTTATAAGAAGAGACATCAGGGAGTTTACTCTCTCTCCCCCATGCAAGGACACAGAGAGAATGTCGTTCACTAGCCAGAAAAGGAAATCTCATCAGAAAGCAACTCTGCCGAAACCACCTGGCACATTCGTCCCCTGGTCTGTGGGGGATTGTTCCAGGACCTCCACCTGAACCCACATCCACAGATGCTCGACTTCCTTATGTTAAATGGCATAGTGTTTGCATTATAACCCAAGTTTCTACCCTCTCATGTTTTTGAAATCATCTTTAGGTTACTTAATACCTAAAACAATGCAGATGCTTTATAAATAGTTGTTATACTATATTGTCATCAGCTGATTGAATCCATATATGCAAAACCCACGGATGAGGGGGTCAACTGTACTTGCAGCCTCCAGAACTGTGAGAGAATAAATTTCCGTTCTCTTCATCACTCTCTTTAAGCCAATCCAAGCAGACCAGCACAATGAGAAAAAGGCAGGACACTGTTGGTCCACCTGACCCTACCATGGGGGTCTGTACAAGGCATCCCAAGAAAATAAAATTTAAACTCAGATTCAAAAGATGGGTAGGTAGAGATAGTAGGTCAAAGAAGAAGTTGAGAGGGGTACAGAAAAATGTTGAGTGGCAATGGTTTTCTAGACAAAAAGAAATGCAGATGCAAAGGGGCAAGACACAAAGTGGAGGACAGAGGGTATACAAAGATTGGCTGGGCTGCAGGCACAAAAAGCCTTTCTAAGCCTTTGTAAGACGTTTGAATTTTACCGAGATCAATAAAAATGCTGATATGCCTAAGTTTTTAAAATTAATAAATGGAATTATTCTCTGTAAAATAGTTTGCAAACAAACTGTAAGGAAATTTCCACTTTTACAGCTCTTTAAACATTTGCTCAGCCCCACATGGTTGGCACTCATTGGCATTTGTTTAATAAATGATTGGTTAAGGACTTTTCTGAGGATACTGTGATACTTATTTTACCATCACACTTATCCATTGTTCCATAAAAGAGGGAATTTTGATGATCGCTTACGTTTCTCTGCAGAAATCCTGTGATAACCCTAGACTAGAATCCAGGTTTCCATCTGGGCTGCATCCTAAGTCTCAGCCCTTGCATCTGTTATCCTCAGACACACCAACACAGAGCTGGACTCTGAAGATTGAGTTAAAATCATCCACTCTGCCTTCAGAACCACTGTGTGTATTCTGGCACCACCTACAAGCTGGTGATCCTTGGATGGATATCACCACTGCAATTTTATATTTCTTATCCTTCCAGAAAACATCAGAGCATGAAATAATGTTTTGTTCAAGGGTCTGCTGAGCATGTCAGGTCAAATTCTCTTTTTTTGGCCTTCAAATTGTTTTGTGAGTTCTGTAATAGCATTATACTGCATTTGGTCTTCAGTAAGACAGTCTCGGAAAACTAGAGTTGATGGACCAAGAAAGGCATTTTCTTGGGTGGGTCCCTCTAGTAGCCAAACATGGAAGGTAGTTACACGTTGTCCTCAAGATGCTTGGCCTGATTTTCCTGTCATCCCACAACACTATAAACTCAAGCTTTTCCGAGTCCACTTCTTGTTGGACGTACCTTAGTCTCAGCAACTGAAGAAGGCAGGTAGGTCTCAGAGATCTTCAAAACACTTTTCCATTATGTCCATTTCTTTAATGTTTGGTTGGGGCATAGTAAAGCACTACATGTGATAAAATCAAGAAGTATAGCAGTGGAACGAAAAGTAGGACAATCTAGGCCTAAGACTAAGGAGGGAAGCAAACCCAGACCTAGCATCATTGCTGACTGCAGCCAGCAAAAAGAAATCATTTGGAGGAGAAACATTTTTCTGATCAATAACTTTTGAATATCCTATTCAGAAATGCCAAGCTTGGAGCTCAGTAAAACAGTCTTTCTGAGAAACCAGGGCTTCTAAAATGCTCCAGCAATGGAGTTCAACCTAGCTGAAACCTTGGAGGAAGATCTACAGAGCAGCCCTGATGGAACAGCTTACTTGAATTGTTTACCACTGTTTGCACAAGGATTGGACTTTATTAGTGGCTTTGGCCAAGTCATTGCTTTTATTTCATATAGAAATAATATTTAACAACTCTCTTGCTGGAATAGCTATCATTAGCTCTATCTAGTTCAGTATTCTCTCTGCTAGTATATATGTTCCTACTGGACTTCACTTTTCCTCTAGATCTGTGACTCCCTCCAGGGTCAAGGGCTCTCCTGGAACAATATATGTAAGTCAGTCAAAGGACAGTTTTACCCTGAGCAGTAACACTGGCAGCATGAGAGGAATTGATTTCTCGGACTGGGCAGAGAATGTGGATGGAGATCCAGAGAACTCAGCACAACTTAACCCAATATCATAATGAACAGACCAAGTGGTGCACATAGTCTGCTTTAGGATTGTATGCTCACCTTTTCTCCCCTTTATATCTAGGTCAGCATCCTCCTGCTATTTTCCCTTCCTCCAGAGTTCTGGTGGCGTGGTAGGGTCATGCTCCAAAGCAACTCTTGCTTCCATTCCCCTGAAAGTGTCAGACTAAGGCAGGTCGCTTAAGCTTAGGGGCAGGTGATTTTAAGTTGTTTTTTTTTTTTTTAATTAAGATTATATAGAGATACAAATGAGAGGGAAACATTATCAAACCATCAATAACCAATGGGTTTTGATATGTTTAAACATATTATGCAATTTTTTTAAAGGGGGAATTTCTAACACTTGCTTCCAATTTCTCTTGCTAGCTTTAATTGCAAATGCACAGTATTTCAGCTACATTTGGGTTCGATCAATTTTTGTCCACCATCCAAAAAGCCCTATGGCCATTGTTTCTATGGGAAAACGTATGCGTTCCAAACACTCAGCTCAAAAGAAGTTTTGGAACACTGCCCAGGTGGGACTGTGGCATACAGGTAATGGCTGAAATGAACACGTCACAATTCTCAAACCCTTCACACACAGAAGGAGAGCAAAAGCCCATTAAGAGCTGAAGTCATCCTTTAGCTGAGCCTTGCTTAAACGGGCGCCATAAGGCTAAAATATTGTTCTCATCAATTTGTTCCCAACAAATAAATCCAGTACCACGTACTCCAAAACAAGGTAGGCTGCCTCAAGAGATCACACATTTTAATGGAATCACACTTCATTTCCGGAACAAGTACATCTTTCCTAGGCAGCTCAGCTGTCATTACAAACAGGATCAAGTCATTGCTTCCTCTATCCCTAGCATTATCCCTATTTTACTGAAAAAGAAGCTGGCACGGGGTACGTAAGTGACTTTCAGGCTACAGCAGCAGACAGCTGGTGAAAAGCTCAGCCTTCCAGGCCAGGGTCCACCCTGGCTCCTCACCCCAGCCTGGATTCCCTCCCAGCTGCAGGGCCTGAAATGTCCCTGTACCTCTCTCTGGCTGCTTTCACCTGAAAATCAGACTAAAAACAGCCTTTTCTGGGAAGATTCGGTGTTCTTTCACTAATAGAAGAAAAACCCACCAACCCTGAAGGAGGACCCAGAGTTCAGCACGGTTTCTGAGGAGGGTCTTATTTTCCTCCCAAAAGGGGGTCCAAATTTCCCAGGTTCATGTCCCTCTTATTCTTTTGACAGCAACATTAATATCAGCACCAGCTCTCCCCTGGTACAGCCACACCACTGAGCAAAGCCCAGAGTAGGAGATGTGCCCAGCACAATAATGCTGGTTAAATAAGTACGTTCATTACCTCCCAACAGTCAAGGAGTTTAAAATCCGTCAATTCATCCCACGTGAGGGAGATTATGTGATTTACATGCTAAAGTGCCCCTGTGGTTTGATTTGCATAGCAAAGACTTTGGGGGCACAGAAACAAAGCATCAGTGTGCATGACAAGAGTACTATTAGCATAGAGCGTTCAGATTTTCAGACAGCCTGGACCGCAAACAATCCTGCACCTTGTCTGCATGCATGGAGTTTAGAGGATTTGACTATTTCTCTTCTGCAATAAGGAAAGAGGTTAGGGAGATAGGGTAGGATGAAGGATACTAGAAAGCACGTAGTTAGTGTTCCTTAAAGGGCTTCCCTCCTCTCATCACCTGTTTTCTTTTTCTTTCCCCCCTTCTTCTGAAATTCATTCCAAGGCTGAAATATTTATTCTGCCTGGTAATACTGGAAGAACCCAACCACAACATTTCTGAATGTTGAGCGAACTCAGCCAGTGGCTCTACCTTTGTCAGTACACACACACACACACACACACACACACACACACACCACAGTCACCTTGCTGAAGTCTTCTGGGGAACTTTGAAGTCTCCCAGCCTTCTATATATAATAAAAACACTTTGGGATGGAGCTGCTGGGTTGGTCTCTGGCAAATTTATGAAACTGATCAAGCTTTTCTTTTTCTTCCCTTCCAGGCTTCTGAATGACCCTTCTGGATAGCCATTTATCTGACTGCTCTTCAGTAACAAATGGGAGATGACCCTAACATGAGCCACACAGAACTGGCGATTTCACAGGCAATGCTTGCTCCTGTGAAAGTCATCTCAGAAAGTCCAGGCTGCGGAGAGAAGGTTGCTCGGTGAGCACAGCATCAGAACAAATGTGGGCCCCTGATGTCTTTGCAGGGACTTTCCATCAGCTGAGGACAGCAGAGTGAGTTGCTCTTCCAAACTTCTTCACTCCCTTCCTCCACTTCTTGAATGCTCATGAAAATCAGTAAAACAGGGCTCCTCCCATCAAGGAGCTGGTAGTCTCTGGGGAAAACAAAACTATAATGCAGTGTGTTTGGTACCATCAGGACACTCTGGGAGCATAAAGAAGGAACACTGAGCCAGCAGCCCCTGTGTGGTGAGGGACAGCTTCTGAGACAGAATCAAAGGGTCTGTAGGAGAAACAGGGAACACTCTTAAGGCCAATCAGGACAAGGTACGGCCACATTAACTTGACCATGACTGACTCCCTGCAGACTTGGCCCTCCGCCTTCATGCCAAGCCTTTCCCACAACTTACTTACTTCAGCTAAGTTGCCTTTCAGCAGTGAAACATTTTGAGGAGCACATTGGCCCTCAAGCTCAAGCGGTTTTGCACCTGATTATCTGACTGATTATTACTCTGAATTCTTCTGAAGGCAGCTTTTTGCTTTCAATCCACATTTTTTGAATCCACTCACTACAACACACACACACACACACACACGCACGCACGCACACACGTTTATTTGTGTCCATTTCTTTGTGCATTCATGTCATCTTGGTTGATTGGCACCCAATGAGAGAACGCTCATTAGGAAGTTTGAAGACTTGGATTAAGTCAGAACAAGACTCTCTCCCTGAACAAACTTAAATCAGTCTCCTTTCTACTCTCTTCTCAACTAGCCTCTGACTTTGGAGCTTCGGTGTTCATCTCTATATTGTGAAATTTAAGCAAGAATCCAGCTGTTATCATCTGGGTATCAAGTTGGGGTCAAGGTCCTTAGTGTTCCAACAATAAACTGAGCAAATCACACACAAGTAGCAGGAAAAGAACAAATCTTTTGAAGGTGAAGGTGGAAGTAGCACACCATCAGGGAGAGTGGAGTGGGTCAAGGGAGAGAGAGAGGCTCAGGGCCTCAGTGTCCGGAAATTAGGGTGTTATATGCTGCGCTGAGAGGCACCCTCATCTTATACAGCCCACATTGAAGACCTTACCCTTCTGGCTCCCATTGGTTACCTTATGATACCTGATTGGAATAATGTCCAATCCCCCTCCATTGGTTACTTTAGAAAACCTAATTAGAATAGTGCCCACTTTACCCCTATTGGTCATTTTAACATATTGAACCTGTGGCAGGAGTTGCTATGGTGATATCTTTAGCGGCAGGAGTTGCCATGGTAATGGGATATCATTAGCAAGACATGATTGTCTCCTTGTCTTATCCTTCTGAGGCATCTTTCTTATGCCCTATGTCCACCATCTTGGGGTCCCTAGATTCCTACCTAGCACTGCTAAGTCAGTTTAGCCAGAATTCTCCATTTTCGATTTCTGGTTAGCCTCAATTCCTAATCAAGTTCCTCATCCTCTCCTATCCCGAAGGTTATGTCTGTTCACCCTGACCTGCCAGAAGCAAGAAGCCAGTTAAGTAAGTTTACCCAGAGTCACCTCTGACCCCTGAGATTTCCTCGTATCAATTTTCCATCCCTAGCTCTACCCTTATCCCCACCTACAAATTCTCACTCTCCCTTATGGTATTCAGAGTTGAACCCAATCTTTTCCCTACTGTGAAATTCTTTGCAGTACCTATTTCATTGGTCCTGCCTTCCTGTTCTTTAACAGGTATCATGAATAATTTTTCTTTACCAACTCCTGCCTTTGCCACATTTGTTATCTGGACAAGTCACTTAATTCCTCTGCAATTCAGTATCCAGTTTTCTCCTCTCTAAGATGGATGAGAAAACCTCTAAGATCCCTCCCAGCCCTAATATAAGAGAAATTAATAAGGCAGTATAATGTACAGTAATATCAAGCCAACTGAACCACAGGAATATGCGGGCTGAAGGCCAAGGTGAGAGTCCCAGAAATCCTACCTTAAGAGTTTCATCATCTGTCACTTTAAGAGTGTGTCACTAGTTCTGAGCTAGCCGCTAAATCTTTGAAAGAAGGATATCAACAAATGTATCTTAGGGCTGTTGTGAGAGTTAAATATAGTGTTCTATGTGAAAAGCACTTTGCAAATTATAAATGCAACACACTGTTACTAATGTGTTAACTCAGATGAGATTGAAATTCCAAGTTCTAACAGCAGGAAACTGTGGAACATTCCTTTAATCCATTGATTTTCAGTGTGGGGGTGAGAGAGATTTTGCCTCCAAGGGGATATCTGGCAATGTCTGGGACCATGCTGGATTGTCACAATGCGGGGCAAGGGAGAGGTAACACTTTATCTACTAAATAGTGGTGGCCAGAGATTCTGCAAAATGTTCTACATGGCATAGGACAGCCCACAACAAAGAATAATCATGCTCAGTCCTAAACCTAATACCCCCAAATCATCCTACATACTGACTTTCTTCAGGGAGGAAGACAGGTCCGGTGCATATGGACCACCAATACTTAGATCCACAAATACCTGGGCTCCAGAAAAAGTTCTATGACCCGTGAGACAGAGCTCCAGCCAACAATTGCATCACCAAGATCTTGGCTGTAGGGATTTGCATGGAGACAGTCCTGTGAACAAAAATCTTACAAATAGGTGTTCAGTGAGATTATGGAGCACAGTAACAATTCCAGGAATCTTATGCTGTCCTTTTAAATTGGGCCAAATTACTAAGACATTTATTGCGTATAGCTAGGCAAAGAAAGCCGGGGACATAGTGTATGAAGAGTAACATGAGGCATCATTTATAATGTGGTATGGAACTCATGGAGTCTGGGTTTATGTCATTGCCAAGAACGCAGTAAGGATATACCTCTAAAGACCATTCTTTCTGGAATTCTATTATAATCTGAAGTTCTGCTGGGAACATCCAAGGTAAAGGGATAAAACATCTGCTAAAATCAATATTCCTTTTAGTTACTGCTTTTAAAAATGTATGGTCTCAGCCAAGCATGGTGGTGCATGCCTGTAATCCCAGCAGCTTGGGAGGCTGAGGCAGGAGGATTGCAAGTTCAAAGCTAGCCTCAGCGCAACTTAGTGAGGCCCTAAGCAACTTAGTGAGACGCTGTTTGAAAATAAAAACTAAAAAGAGCTAAGGATGTGGCTCAGTGCTCCTGGATTCAATCCCTAGTAAATGCCTAGCCCCTGACACACTGCCACACACACACACAAAAGATTGATCCCTACCAGAGCGTCACACTCTGAAGCATGAGTATTTCTGCTAAGTATCTGTTTGAGTATGGGCTCTGGATATACTCCTTGCAGGACATGCTAAAAAGTGAACTAATTCATTAAGCCCTGGAAGGAGTTGATAGTTTCATTCTCCAAATTGTTCTCTCTCTCTCCCTTTCTCTCTCTCTCTCTCTTTCTTACACACACACATATACACGCACACACATACATTCACATTTAAATAACAAAGTTTTTGTTCAAAAGAAAAAAATAAACTAATTTATATTATTTCTCACCATAATCCCATAAGGAGGTTGTTGCAATAAATGGGGAAACAAAGTTCTAAGATATAATAAAGCTTTGGAGGTAGAATTAGAACCCACAACCTTTAAGTGATTTAAAATCATGCCAAGAACTCTGGAAATTCAAGGGTTGCAGTCTGGATCCTTTCTCCTTAAATCTGATGCTTTCCTATTCTGCCTTCTCTTAAGGGCTCTTTGAATAGCAGCGACTTGGTAGGCCCTGGAATCACAATGCTGGACCACATTGTCTTGATGTGTGGTGTTCATACCACATTTCCAGCCTTGAGTCTGGGATTGAGGTCTCTGAATCCTGACATCTCTGACCCTCCGAGCTGAGAGTTCTTTCCTTTACCCTCTTGAAATGCGAATGGGTGCACTTCCACGGACTCTCTCCACTGAGATAACAGGCTGGCAGTGAAATAACGCAGTGGAGGTGAAACCCTTGTAAAACACAGAGCCCCATGGGACATAATGGTTTCAAGGTGAAAGAGGTCACTGTTCCTGAGAACTTGGTGAGGTGGCCCTGAGGACACCCAGGGATACTTGGTGGTGCAGTGTGCATTGGTAATTGCAGTCTCTTTGTGGGGAAGAAGTAGATTAAAGTATATGCAGATAATATTCCAGATTTTTCCTGTGTCTGAGTACAAGCCTGGCATTTTTGAAAATGGTATGAAATCTGTCAAGTCACCAGGGTGCCATTTTTGAAATTACTACTACAATGAACTAAGTGGCACCTCACAGGATTTACCTTGCGTTCAAAAATTGTTCTTATAATTAAAGGATAAAGCCATTTGACAAAACCTTAAGAATAATTTAAGTTCGAGAAGAATCTAACTATTTTGGTCCTCTTTATGTCCATGGACTTCCCCCTAAGACCTAAGTGAACTCTGAAATTTTCTAATTAAAAATTTATTGTAAGAAATTCTTAAAAGGTATTATTCGCCTTTCATCCTGAACATGCACACACATACGTGCACACACTTTCTTTGTGGAGTTCACTTGGAGGTTTCTGGTGAAGGACAAGCCCAGCTTCAACACCGGCTTTCAGGCTTGAGGCAGTAAGAGGAAGAGAGGAAAAAACAGCTGGCGCTGCACCTCGTCTCAGACCTGTAGATTATCTACATAAGGATGTGATCTACATGCTTAGATAGGAACTGCCAAAGGCAGAAGAAAGCAGAAATTATTTCCCAAGACTTGTATGTCTTCAATATGGGAGAGAGGTTGTCTGTAGTACCCAGGTTAGAGAGAGTTAAATATGTGGCCTTGGAGCTTTCCCCAAGCCGCAGTAGCTGTCCAAGGTAGGGTCACCTAAATTAGGTGGCATTGTAGGAACACCTGGCACAGAAAAGCCTGGAAGCCTTCTGGGATGAGATCCCCTCAGATTATAAAGAGCTATAGGGAGAAAAATCATCTGACTGAAAACAATGTTTATCCAAAAATATTTCCAGAGGCTCTGCATGCTTGGAGAAGTATGGACTAAATGTTCTTTTTTCTCCCACATAATGAGGAAATGGAGCCCATCACTCTATTGCAGCAGATGGGGCACAGGAAGCTCACCAGGACCTGGGCAAACTCTCACAAGACCCTGAGGCAGAGATTGTGCTCTCTGCTAGAAAAAAAGGCTATGGGGGAAAATGATCTCCACGCGTCCCTGTGGGGTTTGTCCCAGGATGGGAAGGAAATAACATCTCTGAGACCACAGTATCCAGAACACATTGCCTCACCCTACTTTAAGGTTTGCATTGAAAATCATTAGCAATACGCCATTTGTCACAGAAGTGCTTTAAAATTGAATTAAACAAGCCTAATAAACATGGAAAAGGCAAGAAGGTATGTAACTATTTCTGTTCCCTTTGCTAGTAGTTATCCTGTATGGGTTCCTCTGTTTGCAAAACTTCAAATTTTCATATGAATCAAACAAACCTTTTTTTTATAACTAAAAAATTCATTTAAAGACAAATATTCTGAGATATGCTTCTTTAGTTTCCCCAGTCTCCACCCTGAAATGAAGTCCATGTTGCACATTTGGTCTCCTGGTGAAATGTTAAAGGGCAAACAATGTTTAATAAATTTTTCTGGCTTATCTGAGAAAAGCCATCCCTCTACTCCTGTCTTTTCATTTACTGCATTTTTTTCCCTGTAAGGAATGCCATATCTGAGCAATCCATTTTTAAAATCAACAAAGCCCTGTGGGTAGCTGATCTTAGATTGTGCCTGAGAGCCATCTTTGTATCCGTCCTAATCTGTGTTGTTCTCTAGCCTGGAAGCTTCACCAGCCCTTGAATGGAAGACTCCCAAACAAAACAGAAAATCCATCTTTCAATTGTCCCTGATGTTTTTTTCTCAGCATCAATGTTTCTATGATTTATTTATATCCCATTGACTATAACCCTATTACCTTGATTGGGAACATATGTTGGTGTGTTGTAACAAATATTTACCTAAAAAAATATCATTTAGACCATTATATGAAAATTCATAGCTAAAATATTAGAATATGAGAACATGGGAAAATTCAGAAATAGCCCATTCTTGCTATGTGCTTTATCTTTGGGAAACAGAAGCAACAAATACTGCCCAAAACTGATTGGAAATTAATTTAAAAATTCTATGACCTAATTCAAGTGATAAATTATGAAAAAGAATTTTTTCATACATTGCAAAATTAAACTTTCCTGATGACAGTTGTTTTTTATATAATGTTATATATATATATTCTTAATAACATGCTGTAAAATTAACATCATTAGTTTAAAATACATTTTTAGTACAAGAATTTATAAGGACACAAAGGAATCCAAATCTACAATTTTATGGAAAAGTCCAATCTTTGATATATTGTCCAATAGCAAATGACAATGCCAAATGATTTGTGAAGTTAACCAAAGGAAATGCCATATTTTTTTAGACATGATCAAACCGAATACTCATGCTTAACATGTATTTACTAACAAGGAGAGATTGATGCTGTTCCAGGATAAAGCACTGTACTGTCAGACTATGCTGTTAAATGTCCACCAAAGTCCATTCATTATTCAAGGCTAGGAAAGATTAATGAGGCCACCAAAACAACCAAAGGTTGTGACCATTATTCAAAAATGGTGTTTGGATATAGGTATCAAAAACTTTAGGCATGAGTTGAAGGACATCTGATAATGGGAATTTTAAAGCAAGTATGAGATGGGTCTACAGGAGAGACCAAAGATTAATACAAGCCTCAGAGATGTGTATCAACTCTACCAAACTCCAGCTGGTTTACCCCAACATTATTTTTGTGCTCTTAAAAAATGTTTTTGAAAATTGGAATAAGTATAAAACCATCAAAAAGAAACTCAGTATCTTGTAGTAGGATTTTTGTGATTTAGCTATACAATAATCAGTATGAGGTAGTGATAACTTAAATAAAGATAAAAATAGTTCTCCTCCCCTGATCTTGGTAGGGATCTGTCTAGTAGAAATATTCATGAAGAACTTAGGTATCAGATCCATATTGTATGGCAGAGAATTATGTCACAGAAGTGAATTTTTTTTAGAATTAAAAAAGTATCGAAGATGTCTGTTATGACTTCTTTATTTTAGAAATGAAAAAAATATTTGAGGGGCTGGAGCGGTGGCTCAGCGGCTCTGGCGCTTGCCTGGCTTGCACAAGGATGCAAGTTCAAACCCCAGCACCACGTACACAGGAAGAGTCAGAGCAACAAAAGTAACATGAAAAACTACAATAAAATTGATTCTCTTTTTCTCTCTCACTGTCCCTCTCTCTTTAAAAAAAATAAAAATAAAAAAATTGAGGGAAGCTGAATGTTTTCTAAGGACACACAGTAAGTTAGTGGAAGGCACTTACAATTAAGGGCAGAAGATTCTGGAACTGGATTGCCTGGGTTTGTCCCATCCCCACCACTTGGTAGCAGGGTGACCAGAGATATGTTCCTTACTCCCTTTTGGTTGAGAAAGAGAGAATAATAGTAGAGTGACAGCTGTCTTACCCAATGTAATAAAGGCAAGCATATGGAAATGGCAGTGTAAGCAGAGACTCACTAAAATATGCAAACACCAAATTACTTACTTTTAACCCCAAAGTATATTCCATACAGGGCTAAGATCTTTGTCTGTTTGGATTTGCAGTCACATGTCTTCATATGAACCACACCCATTCCTTCAAAAGTCCATTCCTTTAAATTGATGGGAAAAATTTTTGAAGAGAGTTGAGTCTAATTGAAGAGTTACTTTAGATTTTTATAATTTTAAAACTTGTAAAGGTTTTCCTCACATTGTTTTAGTCTTTATGGGCTTCTAACAACAAAATACCACTAACTAGGAGGCTTAAAGCAATGGATTATTATTATTTCCGTGTCTAGTGAGGATCCACATTCTGTATCTGCTCAGCTTTCTGGGGCCTTTTTGTAAGGGCACTAATCTCGTTTGTGATCACTTCCCCATGATGATCTATCTTATCATTCCCTAGTCTTGGTATTAACACCAACACATTGGTAGTTAGGATTCAACACATATATTTTTGAGGACACAAACATTCAGACCGTAGCACACTTACCTTTACTTCAACATATTTTCTTAGAAAAAATTATTGATGAAGCCTTCCAATCCATTCAACTTAGTTTTTATAAAAACTTTCAATTCTATTCTATGAACTTTGTATTTCCTCAAATTGTGTTATAGCTAATGAAAGTATGTAATTGCATTAACAAGTGCAACTAGTGTAATTCGATTGGGTTCAAGCACCCCTGACTCCTGAGCACATGTACCTCAGCTTGCGATTTTCTGGAGAGCTGTCAATGTGTCAGTTCCTTCCTGTGGCTGTCAATCTGCCATCAGGATGTCAGAATGGAAAAAGCCAGTAACTTTTCAACTCAAATGGTTAAGGAACCTTCTACTGAAACCTCAGAACAATGCCAACACATTAAAGCACCCCAAAATGTAGCTATTAATATATAAGTTTAGAACTCATTTCTCCTGATTTCATGTCAGGAGGTAGATAGCCACTAGTCTTTCTATTTTACACTTTTTTTATTGTATTGATATTTGATCATTAATTTTTACCCCCTATTAATCACATTAATAAAAAATTACCAGTGGATTAAATCATATAGCCTGTGTTTGTTACAACAATAAAGACTGGCAATTAATTCTAGAATTATCCTAAATACATTCTCCATAATACAAGGTAAATATTTTTAGTAGCTCATTTTATTTTTCTCAAAGTATGCATATAGTTGATAAGTCAAATACTGTATTGTACTGATTCTAAGATGTACATTTTCCCACATTTTAATATCTGAAGTCTGAATGCTTTCTGACTGTCCATGACATCTTATAATTAAGTGAACCAGGCAGCAGTCATAATATAGTGACATTGTCTGCACATTTGTACTCCTTGAAAGTATCTACATCAACATTCAGAAGCGATAGCAACCTGAAAGAGAGTCGGAGAATCAATAGCGTACAGTCTTTTGAGGAATGCCGTATCATCAACAACTGCAGTGCACGGAGCACACGTTGCATGGAAAAAAATGAGCACAGACAGCTTCAAAGTAATTCAGGACAACCTGAAGTTTTAGAAATGACTTTTTCAATTCATTTCACTTATATTTTGTTTTTCAGCTATAAACATAAATGATTATGTTTAAAAAATAACTATGCCCACCTCTAAGATCTGGAACAAGACAAGGATATATACTTTCACCACTCTTATTTAACATAGTACTGGAAGTCTTAGCAAAAGCAATTAGACAAGAGAAAGAAATAAAAAGCATCCAAATTGGAAAGGAAGAAGTTAAATTATCCATGTTTTAAGAAAACATGAATTTATACACAGAAAAGACTCAGTACTCCATCAAAAAGTGTTACAACTGAAAAATGAATTCCATGAAGTGATAGGATACAAAATCAACATAAAAAGTAGCATTTTATATACCCATATTGAACTTGTTGAAAAAGAAATCAAGAAAGTAATCCCATTCACAATAGATAAAAAATAAAATATTTAGGAATACTTTAAACCAAGTAGATGAGATTTCTACAATGCAAATTACAAAATATTTATAAAAGAAATTTTAAAAAAGCAAAAAATGAAAAGATATCTTGGGATCATGGATCAGAAGAATTATATTGTTAAAATGACCACACTATCCAAAGTGATTCACAGATACAAGGCAATCTCCACCAAAGTACCAATAATTCTCTTCAAAGAAATAGCAGGGTGGGGAATCCTAAAATGCATACAGAGCCACAAAAGACCTAGACTAGCCAAAGCAATCCTGAGGAAAAAACTAAACAAAATAACAAAGCTTGAGGCATCACAATACCTGACTTCAAAATAAATGATAAAGCTATACTAACAAACACAGCATTGGTATAAAAATTAACATATAAACCAATGGACCAGCATAGAGAATTTAGAAATTAATCCACATACGTACAGTAAACTGATATTTTGATAGAATTTTTTTCCATTTTCTTTAATCAGAATAAAATATGAAATACTTCATGAATTTGCATATCATCCTTGTTCAGGAGCCATGCTAATTTTCTCTGTATCATTCCAACTTTAATGTTGCTGACAAAAGGTGCCAAATACATGCATTGGGCATGCATTGGAGTAAGGAGAGTCTCTTTAATAAATGGTGCTGGAAAACTGTATGTACCTATACAGAAGACTGAAACTAGATCCTTTTCTTTCTCTTACCATTCACAAAAATCAACTGAAAATGGGTCAAATACCTAAAAGTGAAACCCAAACCTATGAAATTACTACCAGAAAACATAGAAGAAACATTCAAGAAGTCATTGTAGGCAAAGATCTTTTGGATAGGACACCAAAGGCACAGGCAATACAACCACCATAAAAATAGACAAATGGGATTATATCAAACAAAGAAGCTTCTATATACTAAAGAAAGCAATTAACAAATAAAAAAACTCTACAGAATAGAAAAAAATATTTGCAAACTATTCATACGACAAAGGATTAATATCCAGACTATGTAAGTAAATTAAAAAGCCTGAACACCAAAAATAAAATAATACAGTTTCATAATGGGCTAAAGAAAACATACAAATACCAAAAAGTATATGAAAAATGCTTATTATCACTAATATCAGTATCACTAATCATCAGGGAAATGCAAATCAAAACCATAATGAGATATCACCTCTGTTGTTAGAATAGCTATTATCAAACAGAAAAAAGCAGCAAATGCTGGCAAGGATGACCACTTATACACTGTTACTATGAATGTAAATTAACACAGTTGTTGTGGAAACCAGCAACATATACCATGTTGTCTAGCAATTCCACTACTAAATACATATCCCAAGGTAAGTAAATCAGTTTGTTGAAGAAATATCTGTATTCCAATGTTCAACACTACATATAATTGCCAGGTTATGGAATTGACCTAGATATCCATCTACAAGTGAATGGATTAGGAAAATGTGATATATACACACAATGGAATATTACTGAACCATAAAAAATAAAATTCTGCCCTTTCCAGAAATGGATGGAACTGGATGCAGAAAGACAACTACTACTTGTTCTCATTCATTTGCAGAACCGAAAAAGTCAATTTCACAAAAGAATGGAGTGGCATAGTGGCCACTAGAGATAAGGCAGGGCAAGGAAGAAGGGAGAATGAAAGAAGTGAGATAAGGGGCAACAAAATATAGTTTAAGAGAAGAAATTAGTTCTGCTTTCTATAGCAGAGCAGGGTAACTATTGGTCATAAAAATCTATAATATGTTTTAAAATAATGAGAAAATACAGGCACAAAAGTTCCCAATCCATAGAAATGATTAATGTTTAAAGATATGGAAGTGCTTATTAGTCTGATATGATTAATATATATTTTATACATGCATCTAATTATCATAGTTTACCCCATAAAGATGTGCAAATATTATGTCTCAATTAAAAATATATAAATACACTGTTAGATTTATTTTTTAAAAATACTATGCCTGATAAATGTAAAAAAGCCCTTACATTAATATTATGTAAAGATGATGGTTTCTGATTCTGGTGAAGAGTAACTGGCACTTTGTATTCCTATCATAAACAAACATACTAGTGAGTCAAATGTATGAGGTGACAGTGTTGGGCACTGGGCCACAAGCAATGCAACAATGTGACTCCCTGATAAAAAGAACTGCACTGGGAGCCTCACGATGGCTAAGCTGGGGGCAAGTTCCTGACCTCAGTGCAGTAAGCCTGAGTCCAAGCACACAGAGTAGTTCATCTCAAATGAGGTGGGAAAGATGAAGTAGCTAAAAACTTTAGGACAAGAGCCCAAAGGAGCAACAAGTCACACGGAAGGGGAACCCCAAAAGTTTGTGATGGGGTTCCTTATGAGACTTTGGCCAAGGGCTGTGATATGCATGATCAGAGTGAGATTGCATAAAGCTTACAAGAGTACAGCTACTGCAGCTTTCAACATGGAAAACAGATATTAATGGTTAAGTACTACTTATTAAAATGCTGTTAACACCTTAGATATTCTCAGGGATAGTTAAAGGCTACATCTTAGAAGTTAGGAACATGTACTATACTAGACCCACCTAAGAAAGGCCAAAAACAAAATCTGTGGGAAGAGAAAATTCAGAATTTCAGTCCATCAAATCAAAGATGTCTGGAAAATACTTTGGTTTTTTCCTAACATCTACCCTAATAGAGAATATAACTAAGCCTAAGGTGACACAAAGCAAGTCAATCAGGCAGTAATTGAACTGTGAAATAATAGCTTAAAATATAATCAACTTCTTCAGAATTTCTACAATGTATTATCCACAACGACTGGAATACAATCAAATCTGTGTAGAAGCATGAAAATGTGACTCATACTCAGTTAAAAAGCTATTAAAAGAATCCATCCTCAAGATGGTCCATATGTCATATTTAGCAAACAAAGACTTTAAAGAAGTTGTTGTAAATATGTTCAAAGAACTAAGAAAAATATGTTCTGAAAGGTAAAAGACAATTGTAATAAAATGGTAAAATGGAACTAACAGCACATGAGATGTGGCAGAAGAAACTTAATGAAATTCAAGATAAATATAATCTAATCTGAAAAGCAGAGAATAGTTAAAGAAAATTAACAAAGTTCCAAGAGGTTCTAACTCTTGCAGTTGGGAGATAGAATTGTAAAGATAGGTAAAGATTGGATGGATGGATGGATGGAAGGATGGATGGATGGATGGACAGATGCACCAAGCAAGAGAGAAAGAGGAAATAAATATTTGAAAAGAGAAATGAAGTAGAATTGTCTCTATTTTCAAACATTATAATTTCTGTACATTAAAATATCATAGGAGTAGAAGGTCCTTTGAAAAAGAGGAAAATGAATGTAAAGTGAGAGAAAGAGAGGATAGAACTTAGATTGACTTTTGGGCTGTGTGTTGTAGTTTACACTTGTCTTTCTTTAACAAGGCCCTTAGGGCTGGATTCCCATTGCTAATTTGGGTGTGAGGAGGTGCCAAGGTAGATTTTTCAAGAACGGAAAAGCATGAAGCTTTAATTACAAAGTGTATGGAGGTAAAGATGGGCTATTATTATCAATGGTGGAGACTCCAAGAAAAAGGAAACAGGGATTATAATTTCCAACAAAATATCTCTCCAGGATTTGCTCCAAATTCTAATCAGGCATTTTCTTTGTCTTAGGAATCTATCTGACTTAACTTTCCTAAGTGCATATGTGAACAGACCACAGGGAATCTCACCATTATGTACATCCACAGGCAGTGATTTTTAAAAAAAGTTATAAGTAAATAGCAGAAAGATCAGTAGAGTAGAGTGAAGGGAACAGGGGGAGGAAGGATGGGGGTGGGCAAGGGGAAGTACTAGGGTTTGAATTAGAGCAAATTATACTCCATGTTTATATAACTATGTCAAAATGAATCCTAATGTTATATATAACTGAAAAGAACCAATAACATATGAAAATAAATTTATGGAAAAAATATCAAGAAATCTACAAAAGTTAGAATTAATAATGAATTCAGTTTGTATGCAGAATAAAAACTCAATGTGCAAGAATCAATTTTATTTTTATATACTAGCAACAAATTCGAAAATGAAATTTTTAAATAATGAATATGATTTATAAAAGCATCAGAAATGATAAATTAAGAATAAATTTCATTTTAAAAAGTGCAAGATCTCTATTCTAAAATTATAAAGCATTGTTGAAAGAAATTAAAAAAGATTTAAATAAATGGAAATATGTTCATTGTGCCCAAATTTGACCTGTAGATTCAAGCAATACTTATCAGATTCATAGTTGTAGAAATTAATAAGCTCATTCTAAATTTGATATTTCAAATTAAAGGACCCAGAGTAGCCAAAATAATTTTGAAATTGAAGAATAAATTAGAATAATTACACAATCTGATTTCAAGACTTACCCCAAAGTAACAGCAATCAAGAAAATGCAATAATGGTGTAGTGACAAATAGGTCACAATAGAGAAAATTGGGTTCAAAATATCTTTATACATATATGATCGAGTGATTTTTGACAGAAGTCCCAACATAAATTAATGAAGAAACACATTGATTATTGATTTCATCAAATGGTGCTGAAACCACTAGATTTCCAGTGTGGAAATAAAAATGAATCTTGACCCCTCTTTCATGTCATACAGAAAGTTATTTGCTACAAATCATTCCTAAGTTGAAAAGCCAAAACAATAAAATTCCTAGAAGAAATTTGATATGGGCAAAGATTTTTAAACAGGATACAAAAAAAAATGGTAACCATTAAAGAAAAAAACTTATAAATTCGACTTCATTAAAGTTAAAAATCTCAGTCAGGGCCAGGATTAGGGTAAGGCAAGCAAAGACAAATTTATGCAAGTGCAGAATCGGATTACATCACACGAATTCCGATTTTAAAAAGAACCATTATGTCAAAATCTATTTATCTTCATATGTGAGTTTGCCAGTATCCCTATAAACTTTGTGCTGGAGTAAAGTGGCTCAGTTTCCACCCCCAGTCTGGGCCTGATCCTACCTTTCCTGAATTTCTGGGTCAGTGGAACCAGCAGGGTCTTTGTGCCATAGCCCGGAAGCCAGCTCCAGTTAGTAACTGCAATCACGGAGCTCCCCTCATTTCAGTCCCTCATCTCAGGAATCATCATCCTGTTCTACAATGCTCCCATGGCTACACGTCTTTGTCTCATATGTTTTGTCCAGTTTTCCAGTCCTTAATGGAAGGTGATTCTGGTCTCTGTACTCCACCTTAGCTGGAAGTAAAAGTACTTGCAAGAATACAGCGTTTGTATCTTTAAAGCTAAGTGAATAGGGCGAGCTTTTCCTTGTCCTTCAACATATACTAATTTAGAGGAGATGGCTGCCAAAAGTTTTCTAAAGGTATTATATTCTTTAATCTATATTAACATTTTGCAAGTGCCCTGGTGACCACTTATTTTTATCATGCTACTTTAAAAATGTTCTAAGATATTTGATAATGGCTTAGAAGATTGCTTTGTAAAGTACACTGGACCAAAGTTATATGCAATGCACAAGGCACCTGACTGTAACATCATTTATGATTAAAGTTTCAGAAAGCTTCTGGACTCCTAGAATGATAAAGTATTTCTATTCTACTGATACTTGTGGGGGAATATTCTCTGTACATGAGGAAAGCTAAAGAATTTTGAGATTCAATTTGCTTTCTTCTGTGGTTACAGATACCGTGAAAGATGTTTTATCTTTACTTTCCAGTACTGGAATAAGGTGAAATTTCCAAAGGTTTGGACTAGGCTCAGAGATAGAGGTTATCTGCTCTCAGAGACTGAGGGCCACTGGGCTTCAATCAGCAGGGAGTGTAGGTATGGAGGAGGAAGACTTCGGTCCACATGCATGGCAATGGAATGGAGAGCAGAGAAACTAACTACAGTAAAATAGAGGACAAAGTGGAAGGGCAGAGGCAGCAGCTTCCTGGATCTTCAGACCTGAAAGCAGATGGGACACTCTTATTGGCACCTTTGTAATCCAACAAATGCTGACCCTTCGATAGAGGATACTGGGATATTTGCCTAGAGGGGAGATCATTTTCATCCTGCTGTGAGTGGCAGCATACATTTACTAGGAGATAGCAACAAGTATTTAACAAGAGGCATTAGACACCATTTAGCTTAGGTTAAGAAAATTATCTTTTTGCTTCCCATTATTGGGCAAGCAGAGAACCATTTTGAGCACCGTTGCTGCAACATGTGGTTGCTACAACCCAAATGTGAAAGAAACAGCTATGACGCAAGGTGGAAGAGGTCTACTCTTTCTTAAAATGACACCATGTTCTCTTGTCCCTGCTGAGGCTGCCAGCAATCTGCCACTTGTGCAGTATTTTATGATACGGACACAGGGAGCTATACAAAGATCACCAATTAATTTCCTTCTCAACAAATGACAAAACATATAGTGAGACAGAATCGCTTAAGCCACTGACCATTGGGCCATGACTTCTACCCCAAAACCAACAGCCTTTTCCTTTCTGACAACAGTTTTAAACTTGGAATGAACTCAGCAGCTCCTGTCCCTTTGCCACAGATACTTACATCAGGTCTTTAGGGAAGACTGAGAAGTAGAATATGAGGGAGATATGGAAGAGACTGGAGAGCTCCTTTGATACAAGCCTTCTGCATTACAGATGAGTTAACCAAGAAGCTAAATGACTCACACAAAATCAGCATTAATGAGTCAAAGTCATATTACTCAAGAATTTTCCAGTTATTTTAGTCAACAACACCTTTCTTATTATGTCTTATCCATCCCAACTACACAATTTTAGAAGTGTATGATTACTCAAATTATAAAATCAGTCTGCAAATACGTGTTTGAGCTTCTTTATAAATAGATTAAGATATTAACCAAAGAAAGAGTAATACTTATATTAAAATATTTGAGTGCTTATAATGCACAAGGCTCTGAGTTTTGTTCTGAGCCTGATGCAACAGAGAATGAAAAAAAAAAACCCAAAAGTAAAGATAGGCTCGGATATGAGCTATGCAAAAATATAAAAATACAACAAAACATAAATGGAATAAAGCAGATTAAAAGTCAATGATTTATTGTATTTCAAGATTTTGTCACCTGGTGGGGCAGTTCTGCTGGTCTCACCTGGACTCAGTAACTCAGCTTGTGATGGGTGTTTTAATGGCTTAGAACCATCACACATCTGGGCCCTATGTTAAGACACCTAAAGTGACAGAGAAAATCAGACCTCTCACTACTTTGTCTTTCATCCTGGGATTCTTCACATGATGGCAAAAGCATTCCAAAGAAGCACAAGCAAATCTCCAAGTCCCTTTGAAACTTCCACAGCATACAACATTCCATGTTCTATTGATCAATGAAACTCAAAGACAAGCCCAGATGCAAGTGATGAGGAAATATGTTTAATTTCTTCATGGGAAGAGCTGTGAAAAAATTCATGGCCCTTTTAACCTACTCCTTAATATTTCAGAATCATAAGATGTGGTTGTTTAGATGCACTATAAATCTAAATAAGTATAAGGAAAAACATTATTGAAAGTTAGTACATGTCAATTGATGTTACTGCCTTCATATGCAACATCTAACTTACAATTTGTTAGAATCATAAGTTATGAGAGAATAATAGGTTATTATTGAGGCAAGGAAACTAGTACAAACAAGGTTAAGTAATTTCTCAAGGTCATGCAGTTTGTGGGTATTGAGGAAGAATTCAGGCTTAAGCATCAAATTCTAAATCCAAGTCTCTTGAACATCAAACTCAGTGAAATGTATAGTAAGGATATTATATGAGCTTTCTACGGTTGAAATTTAGTGATTTATTTTATTATTTTATATTTTATTTTGTTTTTGTTTTTTGGGGGGGAGTACCAGAGATTGAACCCATGGGTGCTTAACCACTGAGCAACATCCCCAGCCCTTTTTATTTTCTGAGACAGGGTCTTGCTAAGTTGCTTAGGGCCTGCTAAATGATGGAGGCTGGCTTTAAATTTGCCATCCTCCTGCCTCAAATTCCTGAGTCACTGGGATTACAGGTATGCATTATAACATCCAGCAGAAATTTAGTGATTTAAAGAAATAAAAATGAATTATGTCACAGTACTATAGGTCAGAAGTTTAGTTGGACTTGCCTGATTTTCTGCTTCAGGATTCACAAAGGCAAAATCAGGGTTAAACTGCTAGCATAGGCTCTGGGAAGAATCCACTTCAGAGTTCACCCACTGTTTTGATAAAATTAAATGCCTTGCAATTGAAGGACTGAGGACCCATTCTCTTGTGGGCTGGGGTCCACCTTAACTCCTAGAGGACTATGTATGGATCCCTGCATTGCAAAGCCACCAGCACTTCATTGATCCTTCTGGCACTTAGAGTCTAACTTTCCCTTCTTCTGCATTCCTCCTACTTCCTCTTCTGTCATAAATCTCTGACTAAAGCCAAAGAAATTTCTCTGGTTTAGGGGCTCACGTGATTAATGAATATATAATGGGCATATAATCCAGAATAACCTCCCTATTTTAAAACTTACAGCCTTAATTATACTTCAAATTCCTCGTTACCCTGTAACTTAGCACATTGCAGCTTCCAGGGATCAGGACATAGACAACTTTGGAGGTGACTCTGCCTACTCTAGACATTAAGTGCTACTGGAATTCAGAGGAAAAGGAGATGCTGAGACCAGGGAGGTTAGCAACTATTTGTGGAGGTAAATTTGAGTTGGATTTTAAGAGATTCAAAAGATATCACTAGGAACTCTGTATGGGGGAGGAAGAATTAAAAGCCATGAGGAAGTTCTTCCAGATAAACAATAAGAGTTACTAGAGTAAAGGACACATAGGAAAGTAAAAGGCATTTGTGGTAAATGATAACATTTAGAATGATGGATTCCTGGGAACAATTGGTGTAGAGATATATCAGAGTGCACATAAGGTCAGCTGGTGGAGAACCATAAATGCCACATAGAAGAATTTGGGTTTTATTCTACAAGCAATGGGAAATCATTAAGTTTTTGAATGAAGGTGGGGGAACTAAAATGATCTTCTAGGAAGGTGAATCCAACCAATGTACAGGAAGGATGGGAATGAAGAGGGCAAGAAGAGAGCCAGGTAAATGGGGGGGGCTATTATAACCATCCAGTTGTGCAATAGCAAGGTTAATAAGAAGGAAGGGAAATGAGTGATTGATCTCAGGAAGAAAGAAATAGCTGTACTATGTGATTAACTAAATGTTGCACATGAAAGAAGAAACTGATCTTGGAAAGGATCTTGGGTTAGGAGGGCTGAACTGGCACCTGCTGTAGACAGGAAGCCTGAATGAAGTAAATTACTAATTCTGATTGCAGGCCAAGGAGAACATCTCTGCCCTAATAAGGAACAGTTGCCCTCTGCATCCTGCTCAGTCTCATGTCCCACCTTCTTATTTAGGATAGGAAACAGGCTCCTCCACATAGCAAGCTCCCTGTCAGAATTTCCCAACTTCAAAAGCCACAACTCCAGCCACAGAAAAGCAGAGGTGGGTTTCCCCCCGCCCCACACACTGAAAAGTTCCTTTTAATATTTGGAGTTATTTTCCAAACAGTGGTTTAATTAGTGCTTTTAATTTCTATACTTAATGAAAAATTTACAGCTTCTGAGGGTTCTATGTGTTATTCTGTAGGTGAGTGATCATGTTCCTTTCTTCCTATTTTTTTAATGCAAAATTTTTATAGACTCAAAATCTTCTGAACTTTAATCTTTGGGGGCATCTCTGCATCTCAGAATTGATGTATATAATAATAAAAAGAAAGTCTCCAACTGTACAAGAGGATGAATTAAGAGATCACTCATGAAGGCACTTCTTAATAAACATTCTTTGGCAGGCCTGAGATTTACAGGGGGCCATCATCAAAGTAGCCATGTAAATGGGGACATATTGACAACTTTCACCCTTAAAGGCAGAGGCAAGAGGATTTATATGTTTCAACCTCAGCTCTCTTGGGAACTCAACAAGGGACTTATTTTGTTTCTATTTTAATGGCTTCTCCTGGGTACTTTATGGACCGGTTCTCTCATCTCAAGTGTCTGATCCCAAGACATAAATTAAATTTAGATGCACCTTTCATCCATCTTGTCTGTTAAGGCAATACTCACTATTTGTTTGGGTTGCCATGGAGATAATTGACTTCCTGCTGTGGCAGAAGTCTTGTTTGGGGGTTTTTAAAAGGGTTTGGGTTCAGAGATTGTTTAACTTTCACACAGTAAGAGCATTTGTATACATCTCCCACTTATATTGAGAATGATTTTTTTTATCACCTTGTGAAATTTCCCTTTTTATTTTCCATCACTTTCTTTTTTATGGTTTAACCTCTACTCTCCAAGGTGCCAACTAAAAGCACAGCAAAGGGCAAGCAGTCTATTTATTACTCTTTTGTAGGAAGGTTGGACACAACATCCCAGCAGAATATTATCTGAGAAAACAGCTGAAGAATCTGAGAAAATGGTGGACTGTAGAACCCTATTCAGGTAGTGGAAAAGCTTCATTTTATGAAGACAAGAAACACTTTGAATACCAATTCATAAAATCAATCTCCCTGTGACCAGCTCAGGCTGCTAAAGATTGGGTCCCTCTGGAGTTGATGTTCCAGTTCTGATATTTACAAAAGTGATTGTTGGATTCTGCTATAAATTGTTAGGCAATTGGAAAGCCCTTTGCAGTACGATGAGAAAAATTAAGAAAGAAATACCGATTTTAAAAAGTTTCTTTGAGGTACACAGATAACAAAATGATAAAATGTATTTCATACACATTTGTTCTTACTTTCACTTTTGACTGCCACAACTAATTGTAAAAATTTGTACATCAAATTATCTAAAGACCTTAATGGCATTTAAAAACATAACTACCAGAAATAACTCATATTTCTTCTAGCTCATCTTTGAAAGTCATATGAATTATGGTATTTTGATATATATATTTTAAAACACCAAAAAAAAAAAAATCCTGCACCAACGATACACAAGTCTAACATTTTTGCTAAAATAGTTTTTTTGGTAGTTCAAAAAGCTATTACCAAAATAAAAAAAATTAAATCAATGATCAGAATGAGAATCCTTAGGAGCAATATTGGTGAACAAAACTCTAAGAACCTACTTCAGTTCTTTTAAGTGCACAGCACAAAATCAATTTGCAATGACCCTGAGAATCAGCCTTCCTCACCACATGACAACAAAAGAAATAGGGGATGAAAACAAATTAAAGCAGGTTCTTAAAAGTCTTTTTTGCCTTCCAAAGATTTCAGGGTATCTTTGAACTATGAAACTTTTAAAGGCAGCTCTCTGAATGTTTATCAATATCATTGTATATTTTTACAGTAATGGCTTTTAGGCTGACCCTGGAAGCCCATGATTCACTTTCTGATTTCTCTTTCATTATTTGTTTATTCCACAAATGTGTTTTGATGGCATTTTCTGAACATCACAATGTGGTGGGCGATGAAGGGAAAGAAAATGATGGGCACCAGGGTAAGGGTGATACAACACAGACAAATGGAGGCAGGGGTCCAGAGGAAACAAAGTACAAGGAATCCACAGGGAGGAGACACCTCCACAGCACACTTCCCATACATCAGCTCACGTAACACCAAGCCTAAATTGAAAAGGGAGGGCCTGGTTTGGACTCCAGTTCACTGGTAAGAAAACAACATTTTAAAAAGTTCTTGAAAGGGCAGAGCTTGCATTTGACCCTGTCTACCTGATTCTTCACCCAAGCACTAAACCACTAACCTATAAAGCTTCTGGAGTTCAAATATGATAGCTGACTTAAATGATGACAGCTAAACAGGACTAGGAAGGAATTTAACATATGTAGGAAGGAGAACTGCATCCTAGAGGAATAGAAGTATACACAGGGACTAGGACATGGTTTCCTGAGATGATATAAATAATAGATAAGTCCTACATCTCAGTCACGTGGTGCCCAGCACTATTCCAAGTTTTCCCCATCTATGAACTTACCTCACCCTCACAATGACATTCTAATTCCCAGAGGAGAGCTAGAGTTGTCATCCCGCTGCATAAATGGAGAAAGCAGGCTCAGAGAGATCCAGTACCTAGTCCAAAGTCAAGCAGCTAGTGAATGACAGAGATGACCAAGTGACCTGACTTCAGGGCCTGTGTTTCTACAATCTCTAACACCCATTCCCACCCACCTCCCCGGAGAAAAGTAGGAGCAATGGGAAGGAGCAGACAACTAATTCTCACAGGACAGAAGTGAAGGACAGGCTGAGAAAGGCCACCAATTGTCTTCTGCAGTCTTTGGAAGCCTTTTCTTTCTCTTTTTAGAAGGATAAACTAAGCTCAAAAAGAGCTTTTAGAAAGATAACTCTGAAGCAAAGAGTACACTGGCAGGGATAAATGTTGGAGGCACCATTTTTCCATTGAAAACATTTACAAGAAGGCCTGTATTCCCATACATCCACACACACAAATCACACACAGAAAGCACTGCATATAAGCTTGCATGCAACATACCCCCCAGTACATGCATATGTGTGTAACATATGCATATACAAACAGGTGCATCACACGTATCACCATATCTGCTCATATGCTCTATGCATACACACATAAACATCAAGCACACACGTACATGTCTACCACATATCCACACTCATACTATTCCCCACACATTTACATTCCACATACACCACACGCACACACACGTATATGTTCAAACATGCCATACAATGGCCCACAACTAGATGCCACACACCTAGACCCCTCCACACACATACACACCACTCATGAATCACACACATGACATCATTACACATGCTCACAGGCACATACTCACAAATAAATTCATTCCCTGGCCTTGATCATGAGGCAAAGTTCAAAAAGGCCTTGTTCACTAAAATTTATTTTTATCATTCTTTTTTTTTTTTACCTCCCTGAACACAGAAAAACATTGTCCAGAATCCTGAGCCTGCAGGAACAAAATGCTATACATCTCCATCTTCCATTTCTAATGACCTACTATTAGAAAAGACTTTTCCATCTCTGGATTAATTTGAACTTTTACTAAGCTCAATAAGATGCCAGGGGAGCTATATTGAAAGGTCTAGGAAGGGGCTTTGGGCAGCATGGTCCTCAACTTTGCAGATGACATCCTAGTCACTAATGTCTTAAATTATAAAAAACAGTACGTTTTGGTTTCCTCACTTTCATCTGGACACCTATTTAGAAACTGCCTGTGATAAGCCTTAACAAAGTCAGTGTCCAGACCAGCACAATTCCTCCAGCCTACCAGAGAACCCACAGAGCTATATGTGGACTTCACATAGACTTCATGTCTAATTTTATACATTTCTTTGTATAATAAATTCACCACTTATGACAATAATATGCATCTAAACAAGATAAAAATGTTTCTTTTTTAAATAAAAATAACTGACTCCCTCCCAAAAAAGAACAAAATGCTTGCCACCTGAATGCCAAATTATATTCAAACTGTGGTTTATAATTGTATATTATTTTGAAGACATCACAAAATTCTTGAGAGCAAAACAATATTTCTGAGCATGCATGGTTCAAGTTTCATTTGAGGACCATGAAAACTACATCCTGTAGAACACACAGAGAGAGGGTATTTACAGGAAATGTGGTTCATGAGATACAGAGTTTCTGCGTGGTCTAAATGGAAGATCACATTTTCATATTTTAAGGTCAAATTACATCAGCTTCTTTCCAGTAAAAAAAAAATAGCATCATACTCAAATGTTAATATCTTTAAAACCTCTGAGCCTCAATATGGTGATCTCTCAAGATAATTTGCCAAGGATGAGACTGATGAGCTATAGTAGTCATTTATTACCCAGAGTTGAGCTTAGGAGAAAAGGATTTCAAGGATAAGCCATTTTCAGGGAAAATTCAATCTAGCAACTTTTAGGATTAGGCTTAGAGTTAGGGTTATTTCCAGTTGTTGGGAATAATTTGGAACCTTCACTTTTATGATCACATAAAATCATGTCAGTGAAAGAAATAATCAAAGTAATTTATTTTGTTTCCTCTCCCCCATCCTTCCAGAGCCTCGTGTCTGTTTGTTGTGGAGTAAGATTATGTCTACAGAACTGCGTGAAAATTCATTAATTCAGTGTTTCCTGAGCCCCCCTTTGCTAGGTGCAAATGAGATATAAAATTGTAAGAGACTTCCTATTTTGCCCTCAGCAAATCCAGCAGGAGAAAGAAGACACTTAGTAGGAGAATGTCTGAAAAACAACAGCACAGTTGTAAGAATGAGCAGGACAGAGCCCACTGCTTTAGGAATGCAGAGCGGCCATCCAGAATCAGCAGACTGCAGGCTGAAGAAGGCATGTATGTAATTCCAACAATGGGATATGAAAGTGCCATTTCAGGGACATAAACTTTAGTTCTGTTGAGGGACATTTTGGCTGCAGCAGCAGATGTTTGAGATCCTACGATAGAAACAGGGAGTGTTAATGACTACAGGTGGTTATGGTACCAAAATGACAAACAATAACAAAAAAAAAATCCATAAAAACCTGAGTGGCTTCTGCTAGGCTTGCTGGCACATTTTCAAACTGAAAAAGGTGCTCATAAATTATCTTTGAAGTTGATTTCCTTTTTTTCCTGTGTGCTGGGGAAATGCTTTAATGAGCATCCACACTACCTCAACGGAATTGGAAGTTATTGTGTCTGGTGAAAAACAGGTGAGGTTGTTGCTCAAGGATGCACTCAGTGTTTCTCCTTGAGTGAACTAGCAGTGAACTCACAAATCTTCTGGCGGGTTGGGGACAATCACAATAACCATCTAAGCAAGGAGGATTTTGGACCCTGGGGAGTTTTCCAAGTGGGATTTTATGAAAGACTCTGTCAGAGAGTCCTCAAGGCTCTTGCTGAGCACTCACATACACCCTCTCTTCTCTTGGCACCTGCAACCTGGATTTCCTGCAGAAAATCACATCCCTATCTATCATGTGGAAGAGTCAAATTGCATCAGGAGCTGTCTTCACTGCCCTCGCCTGTGGGGAAAGGCAGAGCATCCCAGATCTATAGGTTAAGTAAATGCTGTATCAGAATCAGAAACCTACAGAGGAAACAGCAAACTGCACCAGCTGCAGAATGTTCACGGTAATGTTCGAGGGCCTTACTTTCCTTTTTTTCTCTAAACAATAATTCTGTCAGATTACGCATTTCTATTCTTTTTTTCATAGGCTTCAAAGGCTAAATAATCTGCCCAAGGCCATACATACAGCACATGGTATGATTTTCTTTTTCTAAAACATTGTTCTTCTTTGCTCTGGGACTGGAAATATAAGCCACCAGTGAATTATAAATTTCAATTTAAGCAACATAAAAACATGGTGATCAAAGATACTAAATGTATTAAGGTAATACTGAGGGATATTGATTTAAAAAAATTACAAAAGCAAATAAAAAAAACTCTTGGGAGAGGCTGGAGCGATGGCTCAGTGGTTATGACACCTGCCTGGCATATGCAAGTACACATGTTCAAACCATGTACACAACAACATGTACATGTACATGTACATGTGCACCATGTACACAACAAAGTGTTCAAGCAACGAAAGCTACATGAAAAACTAATAGAATACTTTACCCAGAATGGCCAGGACTGTAGAGCATTAATTGTCCTCTCCTGGGACAGTAATTTCAAAGTTAGGCAAACCCTTTAAGAACCTTCCTGTGGGTCGCGATGCTTCATCCACTCGTGCATGATGCCTATTGAAGTTTACTGAATGAAAAATCTGAACCCAAGCATATTATACATCCATGACTTTTCTCTGTGAGCAGTTAGTCAAGAATCAGAGATTTCAACTAAAATAAGGATATTCAAAATCGCTGTGTTATCCTTTAGGAGATAAATATTACTTACTCAAAAATTACAGAAATCTCATGAACTTGGATTGGGCTGACAACAAGGTGTAGGGATGAGTAGAAATGAAAGATGGAAAGACTTTTCCTAAGGTATAATAAGCTTTGTGTGAAGCAGAATTTTATTGAAATTCATTTATGTAGCGTTTTACACACAAAAAATGTAGAGTCCTCAATATTCAGCCAATTAACTATAGAGTGTCTGAATTGCTTCATAAGAAAATAGATTTCTTCACCCTCCCCCTGACTGGATGCTTCTGCTGCTTATTTTCCTTCATAAGAGCAATCTTTTTGAGATCTCCAACTCTTTGGTGACAGTGGTGAGATATTAGCACAGAACCTTCTTCAAAATCTAATGCCACACAACCAAGGTACAGCACAAGACATAAAGGATATGGTCTTTCACAGGTATGTGTTATACCCGGTGGGGGGACCATGGGGAGAGCCCTAAGACCCAGCTGGGCAACCCTAGCCATGGAATGTGATAGCCAGGACCACCTGGCTTCCAGGGCCTCTTCTTCCTCTTTATCTTCGAGGCAGTTTACACTCCTAGGAGTTCAAGCTCAGGAAAGGCATTGTTACTTTACTTGGTGCTTTGTCCAAGTCCCCTACTGTAATTTCAGATAGAATTTTGCCAATTTCCATTGTAGCTACTGCATTTCTTCCTGATCATCCATGCTTTTAAAGGGGTTCCCTCACATCTATTCTTTGATCCCAGCCTTCATGGTTTCTTAGGACAGTTCCCACACGTATTACTGGAATCTTCATGAAACTCTGCATGGCCTCCATTATGTCAGTGCTCTTCTGCAGAGAATTGGCAGAACCACAGACTGATTCTTCATCCCTATGAGCACAGGGTTCACATGGGCTTTGAATGCACGGAGCTAGCTCACAGCTTTCTTTGACCTGACCAGCTTCCAGGCCAGAACCACAAGGACCCTTTTGCCTTCTGAACAGCATCTTTCACTTCCTCTTCTCTTTGGATAATGTTTCAGCTCATGGTCACATGCTGTTTCTGAGCCTGTGGTAAAACAGAACATGGTGGTGGAGAGGGCACAGGAGGGAAAGCTGCTCACCTTATGGCAGCCAGAAGCAGAGAGAGAGAGAGAGAGAATGAGAGACCAGTAATACCTTACTCTGTACTACTTGCAACTTCAAACAAAATAGATTATCAAATTTTCCCGTATTTATATGCTCCTCCCCCAACTCCTTCTTGCCTTCTTAGCATGGGTCTTTGTGGAACTGTTGCTTTTGGCGTATGATGCATGTTGAGGTTTATGTGGAATGGAATATAATGACAAAGAAAAGGAGCAATTTATTCGTTCATTTTGCAAATATCTGAGAATTTACTTTGCACACTGCTAGAAGATATCATTAAGTAGTTAATAATCCCTGTCTTTATGAAGTTCATGTTATAGTGAGGGGGAAAGATGACCAAAAATAATAAATAAGTAAGCAAGATATAGTGTGTGTTAGACAATTGTAAGTAGGTAAGAAGAAAAGTAAAAAGACAGGAAGCATCTGGGGTATAATTTTAAATGAGATTCTTATTTAACATGGGATCACATGTAATCCATAGAAACACTTCCAAAAGCATTGGTGTTCATTTATTTCCTGAGCTTGCACAACAAAGTACCATGAACTGCATGACTTAAACAACATTATTGTCATTGTCTTAAAGTTCAGGAGGCCAGAAGTCTTCAGAGTTTCTGCTGTGAGAGCATCTACTCATCTCTGTCTTTCCTCTCCTCTCCTCTTTGCACAGAGATTGACATGGCAATCCACTCCCCACCCTCCTCCTCATCATAATCATCCTCCTCCTTCTCCTCCTCCTCCCCTCCTCATCCTCTCCTTCTCCTCCTCCCCTTCTCCACCTTGCCGCCTCCTCTTCTCCTCCTCCTCCTCCTCCTCCTCCTCCTCTTCTTCTTCTTCTTGTTCTTCTTCTTCTTCTTCCTCTTTTTCATCATCTTTTTCTTCTTCTCTCTCCCTCTTCCTCAGCTTCTGAGGGCCTCAGGCTTTCCTTGGCTTGTGGATAATTATCTCCTTGACTTCCCCTTATGCATCTTTATATATGTATTCAAATTTGGTTCTCCCCCAAGCACCTCATTATCACTCATCATCATAGAGACCCTATTTCCAAATAGATCAAATTCACAGGTACCAGAGATTAGGACTTCAACTTCTCTTGAAGGGTCACAATTCAACCTGTAACAGTTGGTGAGTAAAAAAAATGTTTTTAAAAAATAAAATGTCCTGACAATACCACTCAAAGAGAGGAATCATTAAAGGAGTTGATTGCTCTCATCAGGGAATGTGATGATGCCTGCTTCTATATTTAATAAAGGCTAATTTCAGCCCTACAAACATCCATAATGAATTATTTAATGTGAGCTGGCAAAAATATACCTATTGAACACAGATGTTGTCTCCTGTTGCTATTGGATTTGGCTATAAAATAAGAACAGGATTAGTAATCTCTCAGGAAGCAAGGCAACAGAAAATTAGGCAAAGGTCTACTTAGTACACCCAGAACAATTCTACATACACTGGGCTATGTACCTACGCTAGGAGCAGCCCAGAATCACCTGCTTCTTAATAAGCATATTTTTTATGAAGGATAGGAAATATTATCAAGCTAAATATTTCCCTTTGCCAACAAGTTAGGGATAATGTGCGCCATGTGGATCAAGCTGATCACATAAATTGAGGCTTTAAAGCACAATATCTGAGCATTTCCCAACCGAACATTACTTCTCTGTATAAATTAAAAATGTCTAAAAGGGGGTTTATTAGAAGGAGACTATCAAAGCTTTTTATGAACATCCTTTCTCTTTTGATCTATATAATTTTCAAAAAGTGTTAGGCATATCATGATTCCTAGCACAACTGGAATTTTAAATCGAAGAATCAGAAGGAGAAAATGCAAATAGAAAAGACATGATTTTGAAGCCATGTCTATTTCACTGCAATTAGTCATTAAGAAGAGGAAATGAATTTCAGTAAAAAGCCTGCTTTATCTAGCACTTTATCAACCAGAAAGCTCCAGGAAAAAAAAAAAAAAGCATTTCTAATGTCTCCCAACACAAATCCTCTATCTATTAACCACAGGACTACAAGAAGGTTGTTATTTGCTTTCTTACTGGTTTGGGGAGGAGAAAGAAAATTACATCTTTGCATCAGTGAGCTTTTTCAAACAATTGTGATTTACATGTCAATCTCCTGATTATTAAATATTATCTATGTGATTTTCAACCTCATCCAATAGAAAAAAAATTTAAATCACAGATGATATTTTAGAAATGCTAACTACTTTGAATTTCTATAAGCCTTCGGGAAGATCAAAGTCTTTCAAGGTATGCTTGAGGATCACTGAGCCAGAACAGATCTGAAGTGGTCATTTATTTCTGAGCCCTCTCTTCAAGCATTTCAATATTAAAATATTAAATATTGGGAGATTTTCCTAGGTTCTACTTTAAAAGAACTCAATCCATGTGAAACAAAATTAATAGTACCTCCATGGACTTGGAAAATTACCAAAGAGTAAATATAACGTTCATAAGGTGTCCAGTTTGATGGCTGGGGGAAATGGTAGAATAATAATCCAAATACCTTCCTTGTCTAAATTCGAACTAGAAAGACCTAAGGTTTCTCTCTGTTGGGATATTAATCCATTGGGCTATTGGATCACATTATATTCAAAAGATGTAAAGGCACGTGTGTTAGCTTGCTTAAGCGGGTGTAACAAAATACCACAGACTAAGTGGCTTAAAGGACAGAAATTTATTTTGTCATGTATTGGAAGGCCAGAGGTCCACGATCATGGAACCTGCAGATTTAGTTTCCTCTGAGGGCCACAGGGAACCTTCTGTGATGGATCTCTCCCCTTAACTTGCAGATGATCACCTTCTGGCTGAGTCCTCATTTGATCCTTCCATGTGTGCACTCCCAGTAGCTCTCTGTGTGCTAATCTTCACAGCAGGTCCCTGGTCAGATGATTAAGCCCCACCCCAAAGGCCACATTATGACTTCTTTAATGTCCCTATCTCCCAAATAGTCATATTCTGAGATGCTGTAGGTTGGAGTCTGCATACTAGAATTTGGAGAAAGACAAAATTCAACCCTTAATAGCAAGCAAGGTGGGAGTGATCTGACAGCTCCAGTAGTCATGGCTCTCCTTTTCACAGAAGTTCGTCACATTCTTCTGGCTTGAAGGATGGAGGGAGCCTTGGTCTTGCTTAGTTGTACAAGTTCCACCTCTGTGATCTACTTGATTGGAGAAAGAATGAGCAACAGGACAGGGCAGCATTAAACCCTGAAGCACAGCAAGGTTGTCAGGCTCTCCGCTTCCACTCTAGGAATGGAGGGGAGTTGGCTATACAAATAGATGCTCTGAGGATATAAGAATCAAAGCTTTGGACAACTCATGCCAGAACATGGGATCTGCTCATATTTTTCTAAGTTTGAATGGCATATCCATCTGACAGTATGCTCCTTCTTGTTTGCATCTCTCACCAGGTAGTGGCCCCTATAAAATCAGGGGTTTGTTATATTCACAGGGATTTGCCAATTCCTAGCTGGGTAGTGGTTACCCAGCAATCATTCAATTAGAACCTGTTGAATAAGCAAATGTGCCTTCTTCCCAAAAAGAGTTCTAGAGAAGAAGGCATGGTCAGAGAAACACACGTGGTATCATTCCAAAATCACTCACTGTCTCTGACTTTTCTGAATAATCTGTTTCAGATTTTCTGCTCATTCTAACTAGGAGAAAAGCAGTTTAATCTTATCATAAGTCATGGGTATTTCAATTTTTTCCCATCACCCTATACAGTCTAGTTATAATGCTTTCTTATCTAGCTAAAGGAGATAATTCTGAAAATGATTGACTCTCAATTGATTGAATTTGCCTTTGGTTTGATTTGTCTGAATCCCAATGAGGAAAGAGCCTTCCCCAGATAGCAGCTGGTGGCAGGAACACATGTACTAAAGTAATGGTACTTTTTATATTTTATATAGTGTAGAGTAATTTGGTTTCTTCTAATTAAGCATCTGACATGATCCGTTTCATTAAATTTCTCAGTGAAGTGATCCAAGTGTGGTGTCCTCCTTATTGGTGAAGTGAACATTGCTCACTTATATTGCATGGCTGAATGGAGACCATGTGCTTTTCTGTTGTGGACTTTGCAAATGTAGAGTTTGTATCTACACAGCATTATTTCCTGGAGTAAAGATTCCTCTCCTCCCCTCATTTGCCAAGAATCTCAGGAGCAAAGCATGTAATGGGTATTAGAGACATCACACAATTTAAGAGGAACCTCAGCCTCAGCAATACTCCCTCTCTTCCTCCTCTCCCCACAGCTTCCAGGAAATGAAGGTCATTCCCCTTTACTAGAAGACCAAGGGTTCCTGCCTCACCCTATGGGGGGGTACTGGGGTAGCAAAAGAGGAATAAGCAGTGCAGTCAAAGGAAAGATTTACACTGTGTCCAAAATTGCACTGTCATTCTGGAATTATAGATTATCTAAAGGGAAAAAAATAACTCAACCAAATAATTTCTCCAGCTCCAGGAAGCTAAAGATGTTATAAACTGAGTCTCTCCTGAAGAGCACCTCACTTTGAATTTTTCCTGCTAGAGAGGAGCCGATTTCACAATACCTACTGATTGCTAGACAGTAGCATGAAGCACTTCTCTGCCTTTCGCCATCACTCTTCCACCAAACTCATGATGTTCACAAGTACAAGCGACGACTCAGAGGGGGAAAATCTGATACCGTCAGCACAAGTGGAACAAAATGAAAAGGGAAAAAAAAATAAAAACCCTACACCCATCTGGACTTCCATATGCTGTGTAGCCCAGAGGCTAATATAATTCCTTGAATGTTGGTTATAAAGCAATGTGATATGGATAACTACCATGCACTGAGCTTATTTAGACAAGTGTTCTTTCTACTCAATAAACCTTAGAAAGGATTTAAAGTATGATCATTCTCAATTATCTGTTCACAAGTTCTCTCCTTCATTTTTGACCACCTCCTGCAACCAGTTTCTGTTTTTACCCTAGTTTGATTCCTCATCCACTGGGCCAAGTGACATAGTGGATGGAGAAGACATACTGTCTAGAGAATGTTGATAAGTTGAGTGTAACAAACGTGCTGGGTGCGTGAGTGAGGGGCTGCTGAAACATCTGCCTATAAAGACAGGAGCCAGACTGTGCATGGCCTTGCAGGCTACAACAGGGACTTTAATCCCTGGAGGATAAGGAAGTGCTTGGAGTTGGTGAAGATTTTTGTTTTAAAGAAATAATTCTGGTGACAGTATAGATGGTGTGCACAAGAGGAGAAAAAAGATAGAAGGGAGACCAGTTCATTTTGTACCAGCAGAGAGACGATCAAGGCCAAACTAAGCAACTCGGAAAGCATGGAGAGGAAAGACCAGGTTCAGTGCTGTGGTCACAGCTATACAATGGGGGAATTTATTCCCTTCTCTACAAAGAAACACAGCAAAAACTCCTAGAGAAATCCTTCTCCAGATTTTTGCAACACCTCATGTAGGAGAGGTAATATTAAAGAGACTTCTAGTGTGCTTGTTGAAGATCACTATTAAAAAAATATGGGGTGGGGATCATCTTAAAATTACACACCTGACTTCTCTATCTCACAGACTTTAATATTGCAATTTCTCATGTGTATTGCCCTCTTATTATTTTAAAAACTAGTTTTCTACATCCTAATTTATTCTTTAATGCTGAATATAAAAAAAATGCCCCTGACTTTTGTCCCTTTTTATCCTTTTCTAATGAGACCTCAGAGTTCCACCCCAAAAGCTCCAGTAACAGCCTTGACCACCAGCCCTAAAATGCACTTTATAATAAAACTAAAACTAAATGAATTTCAATGATCAAGTTTAAATGTTTTTAAGTCCTTTTATGTAGACATTTTCAAGCTGGAGCAATACAATGGCCTTTGCACCCATTATTTAAAAGAGATGGAGAGGGAGAGAGTCAGGGAGGGAGATTGTGCAAGATTATTTTTTCTCCTAAAAAAATTAGCCCTTAGGTTAAAATCCAGTCAAAACTATTGTTATGTGACAGAACTTAAAAGACTCAGGACTCAGCAGGCAGGATTAACAAGTAAATACTATCATATAATTTATAAAGATTGTTTTATGCTAATGAGAACCCACCACGGATCCCATTCAAGATGCTTGTGAGTTCTAAAGATTTTCAACTGTTGGAAAGGATGGGACTACTCACCTGGACAGTTTTGTAGGTCAGCAGGTTCAAGGTCACCCCTTAGAAGCAGCTTCAGAAGAGCCTGGGGACATGATGTGAATTAGATGGATGTGCTGACCTCAGCAAAGCTTGGTGCTGGTGCTCAGGGATCCACAGTCAGGGGTACAGGAGAACAGGGACCTTACACATTTGAAGGAGGTATTTGATACATATTTTAAGAGAATTAACAGGTCCTAAAAATAGGAGGAAACTATCAAACAACCTCAGTAAAGGTTCTTGGGAAGTTTAGACACAAATTCACTTCATCAGAGCAGCAAATGTCTTTGATTACTAGTTGTTTTGCTCTTTGTAGGGAAAATCATCCTGGAATTTTAAAAAAAACTGCATTTGTTTTTTTTTTTTTTTTTTTTT
>PVKS010007624.1:12915-72098 GCA_004027875.1 Aplodontia rufa | reverse complement strand
TAAATCCAGATAAGATGTAATGCTTTACAATCTAATACTTTTTTTAGAGTTATAATGGGAAGGGGAAGGGAGGGATAAGGGAGGGTAATTGGGGGGGCACTCCTGGGGATAATTGCAATATCCAGAATATATACACATTTTATACACATTTTATATTATTTTGTTAAAATCTTGTAAGGTTGCTCAAAAATAAAAAAAAGAAAAGAAAAAAAAAGAATTAACCTTCAACTTATAATGCTCTGTTTGAGCAAAAATTGCAAGTCTATTTTGCCAAGACTTAAAGTTGTGCATTTTAAATACATGCATGTCTGTGATTCATTGTGTTTCTGTTCTCTTAATACTGGCTCTATCAATTTCTAGAGCCAGTGGTGTGGTGCAAGTGTTTTATTTTAATTTTTAATTATAATTATTAACACATATTAATGGATAAATTAGTGGGATTTACTGTGATATTTCCAAGCATACATAATCTTATGTTGATTACATCCATCTTCTCTACTTAGACCCTCTCCTTTTCCCCTTCTCTCCAATATTCCCCATTAGCAATAGAATCCATCAATTGAAAACCTGACATGCAATTTGAAGGTAGTCCACTATACAATTTCCAGAGCCTTTTAAAACTTCTATTTGAATTAAGTAGGTCAGACAACTACTTAAAGACTTCACACTGATACAACATTCAGTAATTCTGTTAATGCAAGTGGTTTCTCAACTTTGAAACATATGTTCCCATTTCTAAAGTAAGATTTTGGAGTTGTTGGAAACTTTAGAAATTTGACCTGATTTCATCACTTTAAAAACAGACAGAACTTTCACAAGTTGACCCTATTTATATACCATTCATACTTTGTCCCATTGCCTTGGGAGAAAAGACTCCATTGAAGTGACTCTGCACTTTCTCTAGCTCACCACGACATTTAAAATAGAGACTGACCTGGCAGCCAGTTGCACACATTGTGGCTATTCTCAAATGCCTAAGCAGGAATAATGAAATGAAGAAAATGTTATTTGGTTATGTTTAGATGTCAGTTGAGATTCCTTTCATTTGAAAGGAAATTTCTGTATTTTCCAACAAAGCTTTTTGTTCCTAAGCAGTTAAGGGAAGTTTTCAGCTACTCTCAACCTTTATTTGCAAGATAATGTGTGTGCCAATGAGATTACAGAATTTAACAAAAGATGACATGTCCCAGGCCACCTTTATTAGTACTTCTCCTGAGAGAGGAAATGGAGAGGGACTCAGAAATGTCCTTTCACAACTCTGATCCATTCTCTCTCATTGTTTAATAGGAATATAGGGCACGTAGGAGTAAAGGGATGGCAATTCTGCATTCATTCTTCTGGCTATCACTCAATGAGCTTTTATCAAGAGCCAGCCATACGCCCAAAGTTGGACTAAGTGACAGAGAACTGCAATGGGACATGCAGTCCTTGTCCTTGCAGATTAGGATCTTTCTGAAGTTCTCTCAATGAGCTAGGCAGCTATCCTTATGCTCCCAAAGATATTTGTATTAATAGACCTGCTGGCTTAGAAAAAAGTAAGCTAAGTTGATTCAAATCAAGAAAAAAAGAATTTCTTATAGGGTGTATGGATATCTCAGAACTTAAGGGTAGAGATTTTGGGCCTCAGGAAGGGTGGGATGTAGGTCATATATGTCACAGGAATTCAGCAGTGTCTTTAAGCTCTCTCACACATTAGTAATACTCTGTTCTCTTTAGTCCACAAGGCAGAAAAACAGTCACCTGCAGCTCTCCCTTTCACCTTTCTTCCATTCAAAATGAAGATTTGGGAATTATTTTAATCTCCAGATTTCCAGGAAATATAATCTGATTGGCCAAGTTTGGGTCAGATGCCACCTATGGACCAATCAGCTATAACAAACAGGGTGAGGTTATTTTGCATACTCCTGGGACCTAGGAGTTACTTCCATGGCATGTAGACTTAGGGTGGCAGTTTGGGGACACATTCCAGCTAAGTTGTCTGGATAACCCAATATGTGTCCAAAATAACATCACAAAATATCTTCTTTTTTTTTTTTTTAACTAAGAAAGTAGTAATCATTAAAAGTTTGAAAAATGAAGAAATGCATAGAAACATTTAAATATCTGTAACATTCACAACATCCAAAAATCCACTGTTAGCATTTACATAGACATTTCACTCTTTTGCCTATGCAAACTAATTTCTCTCTATATTTTTAACTGTGACATTAAACAACTTTTTATTCTTTTTAAAGCTCACATTTGTACATTCATCCATGCAAGTATGTTTTCTTTAAAAATTACTTTAAATGTCTGTAAGGTATACCATTGCACAATAATTTCTTTAATCAGTTCTCTTCTTACCTCTTTGTTCTTACTTTTGAAAATGAGATAATATGATGGTAAACATCTGTATTAATAAACCATGATGTACTTCTGTAGCTATTGTTTTTGGTCACTAAAAAGGGGACATAGGTTTTACAAATACGTGTAGTCTCAAGACAGTGTAGTAAGAGATTAATTGAACCTAGGCTTATCATTGCTTATCAGCAGCATTGCTAACATAGGCAAGAGGAATGCAGAACTTAGTAATCACCACTGTCTACCCAGCCAGCTCCATTGGCAGCCTGGCACTGGTAAACTTCCACTCCCCCCTTGCTGCAGTTCTTCCACTTTTCCTGAGGGAAACATACCCCATCTATACATTTCCATCACAACTGCATGGGCACACCATATTTCTGATAACAGTTACAAAATTGTGTTGGAATTGTTTCTATTAATTCCTAAAGGACATGGACAGTGTACGCGTTATTTTTTTGTTTTTGATTTTGATATCGGGGATTTCACCCAGGGGCACTCTACCACTGAGTTACAACACCCCCAGCCTTTTATTATTATTATTATTATTATTATTATTATTATTTTTGAGACAGGGTCTTACTAAGTTGCCAAGACTGGCCTTGAACTTGCAATCCAGCCCCAGGTACCATAACTGGCTTATTTATATTCTCGCTTTTTTTGTATAGCCAATATGTATCTTAGTACTTGATATGTATATGGTTAACATGTCAGTATTTTTATTATTTATTATTAATAAATCAATTAATAGATAAGTAAATAAATGACTTGATAGGTCAATTGCTCAACTCCTCACTAAGCACATCTTTTTTTTTTTCTGGAGGATTTTCTTGAACACCTCCAGTATTACACAGCCTGTAAAGAAAATATAGTGGTTGGGCTGGAGTGGTGGCTCAGCGGTTATGGTGCTTGCCTGGCATGCACAAGTACACAGGTTCGAACCCCAGCACCATCTGCACAACAAAGTGTTGGGGCAATGAAAGTCACATGAAAAACTAAATAATAAAAATTGATACTGTCTTTTCTTCTCTCTTTCTCTCTCTCTCTCTCACTGTCCCTCTCTCTTTAAAAAGAAAAAGAAATTATAGTGGAGTTAATTCATGACATATTAATTATTTATGCAATAATCATCTATCCATTGACTGTTATGTGCCAGGCACTTGATCGTTGCTGAGAACTCACCCTTCTTCAGTGATTCTTACACAGTGCATTGAATTTCTGGGGCTTCAGGGATTTGAATATTGACCATGGACTCTTTTAGTCAGTTGTCCAGAGAAACAAAACCATGTATGTGTGTATGGAAAGATATTTATTATAAGCCTTGTCTTACCTGACTATGGAGGCAGACAAGACCCCAAAACCTGCAGAGGGTGTTGCCAGGCAGAATTGATGGTATAGCCTCAGTCATGATGGGAAGACCTGAGACCTAGGAGGGCAGACCATGTAGTTCCAGTCCAAAGACCAGAAGCTCAAGATTCAAAGAATCCACATTTTAGTTCAAGTCTGAAGATTACAAAAAAACAAAAACAAAAACCTAACAACCCAGTTTGAAGGCTGCTGGGCAGGAAGAATTCTCTGTTACTCTACGGAGAAACAACCTTTTTCTTTTCCCTTCATTCTATTCAGCCACATTATGAAGGGCAACCTGCTCAGTCTACCAATTTCAATGCAAGGCTCATCCAAAAGTACCCTCAAAGAAACACTATTAGAGTCAGCTTTGCCTTACTGTGACCAAAAGCCCTGAAGTGAACAACTGAGAGGATGAAAAGTTACTTTTGTGTTAAGTTCTCAGAGATTCAGTCCATGGTTGGCTGACTCCATAGCTCTGAGTCTGAGATGAGGCAGAGCATCATGGCAGAAAAGCATGGTGGAGGAATATAGCTCAGTTCATGATAACCAGGAAAGAGAGAGAGAAAGAGAGAGAGAGAGAGAGAGCCACTCACCAGGGGTAAAATATAAACCCCAAAGTCACATTGCCAGTGACCTACTTCTTCTAGCCACACCCTACCTGCCTACAGTTACCACCCAGTTAATCTACAATAGTGAATTAATCTACTGATTAGGTCACAACTCTCATTTCACCTCTGAACATTCTTGCTTTGTCTTGCACATGAATTTTGGGAGAACATTTCACATCTAAATCTTAACAAACACCCAGAAAAATGTTTGAGCAAATATCTGGGCACCCTGTGGCTCAGTCAAGTTGGCCCATAAAATGAAACAGCATCGCCTCCAAACTTGCCCCCACATGATTAATGTAAAACATTTTATTCACATATTAAAAAAAAAATTTTTTTGTTTTTCTTTAAAAATCTGACAATCTACCTGGTAATAAGAAGTGAAAGTTGGCTGCCCTTATTTATAGAGGGGATTTATTAATCTCTCCAGGTTGTTAGGCATATTAACTCATTCACAATTGAATGTTTGCCATAGTACCTTAGGCTCTGCTAGGCATTTGACATGATAGTCTCTACATTAGACTAATTCATCTGGTAGTTAAAGCTGGGACACAATGAATAGACTTTATGGTGGAAAGCTCCCTCTTGATTAAGAATCAAGAAACCCAATTTGAGTTCCAGCCTTGAGTAAAACTTTTGTGAATATAGGTTTTCTTGTTTGTACAAATGAGGGGATTGGAGATAATCTCCAAATTCTTTTTAGCTCTCACATGCAGTTATGGAATTCTCATTTCACTAGTCAAGGGAGGTAAAAAGTAGCCACAAACTGAGATGATGAAAACATTTTGGAAACAGTGATGCTTGCACAATATTGCAGATGCACTTAGTGATGGTGAATGGTACATTTAAAATGGTTAAAATAGCAAATTTTGTGTTATGCCATTGTACACTTTTTAATGAGGGGGAGGAGCTGTTTAAATGCATCATTAAGTAATTTTGTGCGAACATCATAGAATGTACTTACACAAACTAGGAGGACCATGATGTAATTACGGAACCATCCTCTATGCAGTCCATCATTATGTGGTGCATGACTGTATATTTTACCATAATAAAAATTTTTTTAAAAAAGAAAGGAAACACATTGTAATTGGGGATAAAAAACCACATTGAAGAGCCAACAAGTAAAGACTTTAAAAAAAAAAAGAGAGGGAGAGAAGGAGAGAGAGAGAGAGAGAAACATTTTTATTTATTGTTTTCATCTGGCCTTTGTTTTTCCAACACTTAGTTGTATATGTGGTGCTGGAGCTCAAACCCAGGTCCTCATGCATGCTGGGCAAGTGCTTCAACTGCTGAGCCACTGCTCCAGCTCTGTAATAAAATATTTTTTAAAAGTTAAGTTCCCATGTAGATTTGGACCCTGTCATCCAACATTGAGGATCAACCAGTTAATCCATTAATGAGTCTTATGGTATGGTGAGGAATGGAAAGAGTAGCCAGCAGGTCAGCTGAGGCCCAAAAGGAGGATGGCTCTGGGGCAAAGGTGCCCTGGACTCTCCATCTCCCTCAGCCTTCTGCCCTGGAAGCTATTCCACTGTTTGCCTCAGTCTCCCTCGGGTCAGGGACAGGCTAAGTTCCAGGCTGTCTATACCATGCACCTCTAACTCTGAGGAGGAAACCACCATACCTCCATCAATCTGATGAAGTTGTAAAATTATTTTTCTCTCTTTGCCTTTTCTTCCAGCTGAGAAAGGATGGGGTATTTAAAATTGAAAGCCGCTAAGGAGTGGTCTGAATTTCAGCATACATTGTTATAAAGCATATATCACTGCTGGCACAACTTCTGGTACTACTTCCAGAAACATTTATTGATTGCTGTTTAATGCCAGACAATGTTCTCAATGCACGGATTCATTCAGTCTTTACACCCTCCTTGCCCCACATTTTACATTGCAAACTTTATGATTAAACTAGCTGAGGGTTCTTCTTCATTCTTGGGAATCTTCAACATTAGCCTGGGAGGGGAAGGTATTCGCCCTGCCCCTCTCTCCAATGCCATAGGTCCTGTCCTTCCTGAAATTTCACATTTGCATTCCAGTTCTATAAGGTGTAAGGAAAGAGCCTAGTCTGAAACAGCCATTGCCTTTTGGAGGCCAACGGAGGGCTCCAGGTCTGAGGCTGCCTCTTTCTCTTTGAGGTGTGCATGCCAGTTTGCTTTCCTTCCTTGCCCTTTCCAACTTTTCCATAATTAAAAGGCTGAACTCAGTATCCCTTTCCTATTCATCTACTCTGCTTCCCATCTCTGTAAACTGATTCCTGAACACTAACCGCATGCTGACCAGGCAGCTCAGCAGATGTCACCCAGCCTTCCCTTCCTGTCCGTAGGTGGGACTGAGAAGGAGCATCACAACACATTCTCCACAAAGCGCCGGCCAACAGCCCGTGCTGAACAACTTCAACACATTTCTCTCCTGGTTAAATGACATTCCTGTGTGTGGCCATGATGGCCTGGCCACCTGCAGGCAGACTCCTGGGCAAATGGTAAATCAATAGTGGGATGGCAGAGATGGGAATAAAGGATGAGTGTGTGTGAGGAGGAGCACAAAATGGGGTTTTAAAACATTTTATCATGATAGATATAACACTAGACACCTAATTTTGCTAATTTTTTGAAGTTATATTTACATACATTTAAATACACAAATTGGGGCTGGAGCCATGGCTCAGTGGGAGAGCCCTTGCCTGGCATGCACGAGGACCTGGGTTTGAACCCCAGCACCACATACACAACTAAGTGCCAAAGCAACGAAAACCAGATGAAAACTAAATAATTGATTCTCTTTTTAAAATACGTAAATTACATTTTCCCCCTTTCTTTCTTTTCTTTACCCCTGCAGTGCTGGGGTTTGTCTTGCACATGTGAAGCAAGTGCTCCACCACTGAGCTACATCCCTAGGCCCCATAACTGGAAAATTTTACCAAGTTGTCTTACCCTCATGACCCATATCCTTCTATCTCTCTTGTGCCCCTCCCTGGTCAGTCACTCCCACCCTCATCCTTGGAGGAAACTATAACTTGGATTTTTTTTCCACTATACATTAATTTTACCTATTCTAGAAGTTCATCAGCCTGGACCTATTTGGGGGCATTATTTTGTTTATGGCTTGTTATTTGGTATAACATTTGTGGGATTCATCCATGACCGTGTGTGTATTGATAGTTCATTTCTTATTTTTTTTTTTTAGCACTAAGATTAGAACCCAAGATCTCATGCATACTAGGCAAGAGCTATACCACTCAGCTACATCCTCAGCCCTTTAATATTTTCCCTCAGTCCTTTCTTTTTATTTATTTTTTTGTGGTATTGGGTATTGGACCCAGGGGCACTCTACCACTGAGCTACACCCCTAGTGCTTTATTATTTTTGTTGTTTTTTCATTTTTGAGATAGTGTCTTACTAATTTGCTGAGGCTAGCCTTGAACCTATGACCCTCCTGCCTCAGTCTCCTAAATTGCTGGGGTGATAGATGTGCACTACCATGCCCAGAAGTAATTCATTCCTTAAAATCTTATGATACTTTTAATTTTTTTTAAAAGACAGAGAGAGAGAATCAGTTTAATTTATTCATCCGCTTTTTGTTTCTCTGACACTTAGTTGTGTCTAGGTGCTGGAATTTTAACCTGGATCCTTGAGCATGCCAGGCAAGCACTCCAAACACTGAGCCACCACTCTAGCCCATACATTTTTTTTTTTTTTAGAAAGAGAGAGAATCAATTTCATTTTTTCATCTGGTTTTTGTTTTCCTTCCATTTAATCGTGTATGTGGTACTGGGGTTCAAACCCAGCTCCTCATGTATGACAGGCAAGCACTCTACTGCTGAGCCACCTTTCCAGTCCTAAATTTACTTATTTATTTACTTATTTTTTAAAGAGAAAGAGAGAGAGAGGGAGAGAGAATCAGTTTTATTTAGTTTTTCATGTGGCCTTCACTGCTCCAACATTTTGTTGTGTTCATGGTGCTGGGGTTCAAACCTGCATCCTTGCACATGCCAGGCAAGCGCCATAACTGCTGAGCTACCACTCTAGCCTCCTAAATTTATTTTTAATTGATACATAAAAACATAAAAGTTGTACATATTCATGGGGTACCATCTGAATTCTCATACATGTATGCATTGTGTAATGTTTAAATCAGTTTAAATATATCTAGCTCTTCAAATATTTATCATTTCTTTAAGCATAAAAAATCCTTTGGCCTAACTTTATTTTTTGCAGCACTGACAGCTGAACTTGGGGCCTTGTGTATGCTAGGCAAGCACTGTACCACTGAACCATATCCCCAGCCTTTTGCCTAGTTTTTCTGAAATGCACAGTGGCTTGTTATCTATAGTCACCCCACTGTGCAATAGCACACCAAAATTTCTTTGTCCTAACTGTAACTTAGCACCACTGATGAACTTCTCTCCACCTTTCCCTATCCCCTTTCTAAGCTTCTAGGAGATCATCTTTTTCAGATTCTACATGAGTGAGATCATGTGGTACTTGTCTTTCTCTAACGTTAAGCATTTACTTTTAAATTTTAAATTATTTTAATAATACAAAACACATGTTTACATTTTATCTTGCAAAATATGAAACATGATTGGTAAGAAGTCCAATAGTCTTTGACCACTGTTACCCCTTTTTGTCCCCATCTGAAAATAACTGGAGACTGTTGGTGCAAATATTTATTATAATCTTTTTCTGTCTCTCCATTTGCACACATGTAAATATTTCTTTAGATAACATGCATATTCAATGGAGTTCTACTCTGCTATTAGAGTGATATCATGGCATTTGCAGCTAAATGGATGGAAATAGAAAAAATCAGGCTGTGTGCAATATCCCAAAAACAGAGACTTAAGAGCCGAATGTTTTCTCTGATATATGGAAGCTAGCATAAAACCTAAGATAGGATGAAAGTTAGCTAAGTTTAATTAATAAACCCACCAAAGTTGAAAATTCACCTAAGCTGGGGAACCATAACTATGAATGTGGGGGGAGAAGGGAGGGAGGCAAGGAGGGGAGGGAGGGATTAAGGAGTTATCAATATGGCTGGGAGCACTCAACTCCCATGAGAAGCCTAACTATACACAGGCAAGCAGAGAAACTCAGAAATTTCAAAAATTAATATACATGTATATGCTCATTTCTATCGACAGCATGGGAGTATTACAAAGGAGACATGAAAGCGGGGAACGCATGAAGGGTTGGGGTAGATCCTGGACTAGGATTGGCCTTAATGTACGCATGAATATGTAACAATGCTCCCCTCCAATATGTAAGACTATGTCAAACAAATTAAAAGAAAAGAAAACATGTATATTCCTTCCTCTGTATCCATGGGGGATTGGTTTTAAGACTAAAATACAAAGATGCTCATATTCCATAGATAAAAGGGTGTAGTTTTGCATATGACCTACACAATTCCTCCCATATACTTTAATTTTTTTTTGTACTGGGGATTGAACCCAGGTGTGCTTTACCACACTATACCCCTAACCCTTCTTTTTATTTTTTAATTTTAATACAAGGTCTTAGTAAGTTGTTTTTCTAAATTTTGTTTATTGTGTTCCTTTAAACAGTAGGTGTCACACTATATCTCTGAAATTTGCTTTTTTTTTTTTGCTCATCCTTATATCTGGTGGATATAACCATGCTTGTGTCTAGAAATCTACCCTCATTTTCTTTTTTTTTTTGGTGGTACTGCGGATTGAACCTAGGAATGCTCTAACACTGAACTATGTCCTTAGTCCTTTACTTTTAAATTTATTTTAAATTTTATTTTGAGACAGGGTCTTGCTAAGTTGTCTAGGGTAGCCTCAAATTTGCAATCCTCTTGTCTCAGCCTTGTGAGTCACTGGGGTTACCAGTGTGCTCCGTGGCACCTGGCTACACTATTTTTAAACTGCTGCATAGTAGTATTTCACCATATAGTCTACATTTTTTATCAAGTGCTAAGATGTTTTCCAAGTTTTTCCATTTCAACACATGCTGCAATAAAAATATTTGTCAAGTTTCCTTGTGCACACATGTGTTTCTGTAGGATAGGTGTGGAAAGTGGAATTTCTGAGTCAGAGTGTACATTTAATTTCAATAGATTTGCCAAAGTATCCACACAAATTTATACACTCCCACCCATGCTTAGATGTCATAAATCTTTGAAAGTATGGACAGTCTTTGAGAGAATAATCTTTCCTGATTTTAATTTGCATTACACTGATTTAAGAAAGATTGAATTTTTTTATATGATTACCAGCTATTTCTTTCTTTTCACTGAGCTCTCAGCCCAGTTTTCTACTGGCTCATTTCTCCTTTGCGTAGTCGATTTATGGGAGTTAGTTTTAATATGTGTTATTATTCTCAGTGCCAACTCCATTTTTTTGCAAGTAAAATAAACTCCAATTTTGGAGGTATTTTTGTGGTACAGAGTTTCAAATTACATCAATATTTCAGTTATTGCTTTTTCCTCTTCCAGGCCCTTCTAAAAAAATCTACTTACTCCAAGGTCATACACATAAAATTTCCTTCCTATATTTCTATAGTTGTAGGTTCATTTTGATGTGTTATGCTATAGTCTGATAAATGAGGCAATTCTATTCTCTTCCCAGCTTCAGCAAGTAAATTTATTCCTATCACTTTAGGTATCTTGAGTTTACTATGGTGTCTTTCATCCTATTTCCAGTTCAGTATGTGTTTGTTTGAATAAATAAACACCATAAGAATCTCCTACTTTTTTTTTTTTCTTTTCTTTTCAGGGCTGGGGACTGAACTCAGGGCCTTGCACATGCTAGGCAAGCGCTCTGCCACTGAGCTAAACCCCTAACCCTGAGATTATCCCACTTCTGTGTCTTGTGTTCCTTTTAAAATCTACCTTAAGTTCTGGTCAGAAAAACAAACAAACAAACAAACAAACATTCATTCAGCAAATATCTCTCAGTTTCTGCTTGAGACAGGCATCAGCACACAGCGAGAGAGATAGACAGGTGTTCTGTTTTAGGCAGTCTTTTCACTGCTGTGACCAAAAGACCTGACAAGAACGATTTCAGAGCAGGAAAGTTTATTTGGGGTAGGGTCTCCGAGACTGTCAGATCAATCATTTCACCTCTAAACTTTCTTGCATTGTCTCACACGAGCTTTGGGGGGGGATACCTCATATCTAAAGGCAGAGGGTGCTGCCATGTATTCAAGGTGTCAGCTGAGGTCAAACTGTCCTCAGAGACTCAAATTAATTTGGAATGGACCTTTCCTCCCAGGTCCTGTAACTTTCCCCAGATTCCTGTGAATTCCTCAGGGTTTGTCATCTTGGGCTTCGAGTTTGGCTTCACTCAACTGTTTCACTTGCTCCCTACCCTTGCAGTTTTGCCCTGCTCTGTCCTGGTCCAGTGGACCTTGGTTCATGCTCCTTAATTTCCCCTCAAGTCACCCCCTCAATACTGCATTTGCGGAGATCAGGGTGTACGTGTGTCAGCCAAACAAATTTACATCCAATACCCCTGCAGCCTGCCTGCCATTGCCTGTCATCATTTCCTCTGGTCACCTTTCTGTGCGCTCCAGGCTCTTGGTGTCCTCTCTCTGCCTCAAGACTCTTGACATATCTCCCTGCTTCTTGATTTACAGGTCCCTCAGCCACTCAGTTAATCCCAGCTTATTACGCAGATCAATTTCACCTTGTCCCTTTGCAGCACAGAAGAACCGGCAGTGCAACAAGAGGTGGGGTTTTCTTTTCATCCCTCTGCAAGTGGGAGGGGCCAGCCACAGATGGACCTTCCCTTTGATGAAATGATGCTACCCTCTCTGTTAGCGGCGAAGCGGCCACACAGTCTTGAGTGAGGCCACACAGTCTTGAGTGAGGCCACACAGTCTTGAGTGAGGAATTAAACAGTGGAGGCTAACGCAGCACAGCATTCGTGGAGGAAGTAGCACTGAGTTATGAAGAAAAAGAGGAGAGGGCGAGGCTTAGAAAAGTGTTCCAGGCAGACATGCAGCACAGGCAAAGACTCTGAGCTGGGTCAGAGCCAGGCTCATGCAAGAAACGAGAGAAGACTGCAGAAAGGAAGAGATTGGGGAGGCACAGAGGGTAGGGAGGGCTTGATCTTAAGGCAAATGACAGAACATTAAAGGGTGCTTAGAAAATAAGTGTCAGGCTTTATTTTTACATTACAAAAAAAAAGATTCCTGTGGGCTGGGGGTGTAGTTCAGTGGTAGAGAATGCTTAGCATGTGTGAGGCCCTGGGTTCAATCCACAGCAACAGAAAACAAACAGTAGAAAAAAGAACATTACACTGACACAGTGACATATTCATTCACATCCCATACTATAATTGTAATTAAAAAAAAAAAAGGAGGGGTTGGGGATTGAGCTCAGTGGCAGAGCACTTGCCTAGCACATGCAAGGCCCCAAGTTCGGTCCTCAGTTCTGAAAAAAATAAAATTTAAAAAAAATAAAAATAATTTAAAAAAAGGAAAACAAAAAGTGTGGGCAAGAAAATGGGGAAGCTGGGACCCTTTTACATGGCAGCTGGGAATGTGAAATGGTGTAGCCCCTCTGGAAAAAGAGTCTGGCAGTTCCTCAAAATGCTCAACATAGAATTGCCACGTAATTCTATTCCTAGGCATACACCCCCAAAGAATTAAAAAATCAGTGCTCAAACACTTGTACACAAATGCTCAGAGGATGTTAAGTACCCATGCAAAGGTCCACTGTTACAGATTTGGTTCCCAGAATGGCACTATTGGAAGGTGGGTGACCTTCAGGAGATGGGACCTAATAGGAGGTCCTTAGGTTATTGGGGGCACGCCTTCAAAGAGCACTGAGGTAACCCAGCCTGTCATCTTTCTCCGTTTTGCTTCTTGACCAGCGGGTGAACAATATGCTTCAGCATTCACACCCTGACCAGAGGGCCAAAGCTACAGGTCTGCCTGACCATGGCCTGGAAACTCCGGAACTACGAGCTACATAAACCTTTTCTCTTATAATTATCTCAGATATTTTGTTGTATTGACAGAAAAGTGGCAAACACAGCAAGAGAATATGGAAGAATTTTGGTACAGATTTTATCGAGAATGTGCTAGAGAGTAACCGGGTCTGGGTAAAGGATTGCCAAGGAGCCCTGACATTCAAGAGCATAGCTTTGTAGGGAAGCCAAGCTTCTTGTTATGTAATTTTTTTTCCAAAAGCACTAGGACTAAGTAGGAATGAAGGCAGTAATCCTGGTGGGTATATTGTTACATAAAACACTAATGAAGCAGCACCCGAAATAGAATGGGCATAGTGTGAAAGAAATACAAGTAGTTTTATGAAAAAAAGGATTTGAAAGTCTTCCATATGTAAGTTTTGGCTTCAAAAGAAAGGTGATTGAAAGCCATATAGGATAAGTAATTATATTTTAAGTTAGCCAACAGGAATTATTTGTTTCAGATGTATGCATATATCATATAAATCATAATAAAATACAGGTTACTTTTTAAAAGCCTATATACTGGAACTGTTTTAAAAAGTTGGGGCTGGAGCGGTGGCTCAGCGGTCGCGGCGGCTCAGCCGTCACAGCACTTGCCTGGCATGCATGAGGATGTGAGTTTGAACCCCAGCACCATGTACACAATGAAGTGTTAGAGCAATGAAGGTCACATGACAAACTAAACTGATTCTCTCTCTCTCTCTCTCTCTCACTATTCCTCTCTTAAAAAAAAAGTCATTAAGGATTATTTATGCCAGAAATAACATAAGAACTCCTGAACTTATAACATTGTAGTAATTGTTAGTATAATATACTAAAAAAAGGTCATACTAATGATTAAGCACGTTTTAGAGAAATCAATTAGCTTTATCCACTGCCTCAAGTACTGTATGAGTATATATATGTGCACAAGTGCATAATCACACACTTTATGGCTTACAAATAAGTAATCATCGTTGCAGTCGTACTCTAGGAATACAGTTTCTTCAGTGGAAATTAAGGCCGTGCAAGTACAGGATGTTGTGCCATAAACTCTACAAAGGGGAGTAAGAAATAGTCCCTAAATTCAGAAAGCTGAAGCCCCGTTGGACTATAAAACAGTCCCCAAAACGAACCTAGCAAGATAAGGTAGAAGCTCATGATTGCTTTGGAATTAAGCTTTAGAAGATTTGAAGGATCAGCGCTTCCATTTGTTTAGGATGAGGGTGGATAACTGAGGTTGTTAAGAAGTCTGCCTATGTAAGTAGTTGTATGTGAACTGAGACTTGCTGGGGTGAAGGGAGTAGAAAAGAACATTCACGTAGATCAAAACACAGAGGCAAAGACACATACTATATCAAGAAAGTCCAAGGATGTACGGTCTGTAGACCAGTTGGCTGGAGTAGAGCACAAGTGTAAGGGTAACAGGAGGAGGTTTTGAATGTAAGAGGGATACGATCGACAGCCCATTCTATTATGGGAATTAGGGAAGCAAAGAGGCAAGGGTAAAATCTTACATGGTATTACCTGGTCAGAGCTCAACAATGCCGAATGAGTTAGCGCATGGCAAGACCCTACCACAAGGCCCACCACGAGGAAGTGCTTGATTGGGTCACTGTCATCATTACTGCTACTGGCCATGCCGGATGCACTTGACAGCTCCAGCCATCTTACACTGAACTGGATGGACCTTAACACCTCATTCCTTACCCTCCTTCCAAGACCGCTCCTGCTCTTGGCTTTGCAGCATAGGAAGCGAAACCACCTTAAATGCAATTATTCAAGGAGCCCTTTCCTCACCACTCTGTATCCAACCAAGTCCTGCTGTTGCTGCTTTCCAAATATGTTCTCCACTTTCCTCCATCTTTACTGACAGCATCCTGCGTTTATCTAGACCTCTGCAAGGGTTTTCTGTCCATGTTTCCATTTTTGCTACTCTACAAAATATTTTCAATTCAGGTTAGTCTTTCAAAACTATAGACTAACGCAAAACATATATGGAGAAATCAGTGTCTAGAAACATGATAAGTCAATGTTGTTATTTTATATGTAATCATGTATAAACTTCATATATCTGTAAAGCAATAAAGTTTTCCTAGTTAAAAAAGATACAGACTAGATAGCCTCACCCTAACTTCCCTTCTTAGAAGAGCCTCTTGGTTCACTGACTCATTTCTTTGCCATGGTCCACAGGACCCCCACTTCCTGACTCTTCATTCTTATTAAATCTCCTTTTCTCTTTGTTGACCAATATTCCAGATTGGATGCTCTTTCCTAGCCCAGGCCTGCTGCATGTTCCATTTCCCCCTCCCTGAAATATTCGTCTAGACAGTCATTGCCCTATCTAGCCTTCTCATTCTTCAGATAGCAGCTTCGGGGCCACCCTCTCACAGAATTCCCAGCAGCATTAACTCTAAAGTGGATTCTTTCCCTGCATGCACTCCTCCTGTGGGCAATTTTACCAATCACCCTTCCTTTGTTTTTCTAGTAAATTGTCCTATTTGAAGTTATACTTGTGTTTTTGTATTTGTTTAAATGACTCTGCTGGATGCTTCTGAATGCAGATATTAAAAACAAGAGGGGGAGGGGAGGGTTAGGGAGGGGAGAGGGAGGAAGGATAAGGAGGATCTAGGGAGATTATCAATAATGTAGCACACTTTTTACCTCCCCACCCCCAAAGCCAAATAATACTTATGCAATCATTTAATTCTGGAAAAGTCATAATCTAAATAATTTAATCAGTTGTACGAGTGAAATATAGAAGAACCAAGGGACTGGGGTGTGGGTGATGTGGGGTAACTCTGCTTTAGGAGCAAATACCTATTATATTGTTACTTAATATGCATTTATGATTGTACAATAACTCAACTCCTTAATAAGAAAAAGGCTATATTTTTAACTACAACTGACTAAATTCCTACTTATTATTTTTTTTTTAAAGAGAGAGGGACAGTGAGAGAGACAGAGAAAGAGAGAAACAACTTTATGTAGTTTTTCACATGGCCTTAGTTGCTCTAACACTTAGTTGTGTTGTGGTGCTGGGGTTTGAACCCGGGTCCTCGTGCTTGCCAGGCAAGCGCCGAAACCACTGAGCCACCGCTCCAGCCCATGAAATTCCTACTTATTTGCCATAGAGACCACGTCTACAGGAGACAGTGGAATATGCTGCAGTCCAGTGCAGATGCTGTTTGTCCTCTCACCTTTAAATAAACACTCCTAGTTCCATGGGGGGGGGGGAGGATTAAAAACAAGGAGCTCAAATGGTCTTAAACATCAAGGACTTTAAAAAGTCATTCCCATAAGTGGAAACACTGGGGTAGGGTGGGAGTCAGACTGGCTGAGTGAGAAGTTTATGGTATCCCATTCTTTCATTCTCTACTCCACTCTCCAGAGTCAGCATCATCCTGAGGCTGCCAACATTAGAGCAGCAAAATGGCAGTCAGTTGGGACACATGTGCCCTGCTGGCTTTTTCATTTACTATGAGACAAGAGGTCTCTCCTTGCAACTAGTCCTTTCTGTCAGATTGGACTAAATTAGGTCACACATTCCCCCAGCTTTCAACAGGAAGAACACTTTACGCTGGGCACCTTGAGTCTGAGCATCTGATCAAAAGAGTAGGATGGGTTCATTGTGCTTCAGTTGTAGTGTGAATCTGTAATCCATAGAAAACTCATGTAGAAGGATTGGTCCCCAAAAGAGCAGTGTTCAGTGTTCAGAGGTAGGGCCTTTGGAAGGTGATTGGATCATGCACAAGGGCCCTAACAGATTAATCCAAATGAATGCATAGCTTATTAGGCTACTGGGAGATGGTGGCAACTCTAGGAGGTAGCATCTAGTTGGAGAGATTAGGTCACTGGGGGTGTGATTTTGAAGATATTTTTATCCCAGGGCCCCTTCCTCTCTCCGCCAAGAAGTGAGCAGCTTTGCTCCACCATACACTCCCAGCCCGGATGTGTTGACTCACTACAGGCCCAGAAACCATGGAGCCAAGTGACTATGAACTGAAGTGCCTGAAACTAAGCCAAAACAAATCTTTCTTCCTTTAAGTTGATTTTTTTTGGGTGTTTTGTCATAGCAGCAGAAAGCTGACTAGCATAGCTTCTAATAGACTAATAAGAAGCCTAAGACTGAAGATAACTAATAGAATCCCACACACTACTCCACTCTGGAGGAAAGTGGGATAATCACTGGTGAGTCAAACTTTTTATTCACTTCCATTTCACCATTCGGTAAGAGAAGGGATCATGTTGGTTTAATTCATTCCTGTGCCTTCATTGCCTAGTACAGTGCTGGACAAGGAGGAACACATGCATATTTGTTGAATGACAAATTGAAGAGAATCAAAGCAGCAGGTTGGAGGCCACTGATTAGTGGAGGTATATATAGAAGTCCTGCAAATCAGTCTCTCTCCTTGCTTGAGATTCATTGCTCTGTCACTGCATGGTACCAGAGCCCTGATGAAGGTGCTGAGTCAGAGCTTTGGAGGACACACATTCTCAGTGGGGGAGATATCACCCATGAAGGGGTAAAAATGGATTCTCTCCTAAGTGTAACCTTATCCAACAAAATCTCATCCCCTGGTATCCCTTGTTGGAGAGAATTTAAATGAAATTAAAATTTTCTCCTTAGGGGGAGGGAACAAGAAAGAATAAAAAACAAGAATCACCATGTTAAGGGATCAGAGAAGGAAGAAGCCCAAATGAGCAATTAAGAATTAAGGGAGGTTGAAAACCAGAAGAAATCTCAAAGTCTCAATGTATATGTACACATACACACACACCCTACTTATTAAATAGACCATCTTATACAGTTACAAATAACATAATAGAAATGTTACCTTTCAAGTTAGATTCTTTTAACTGAAAATTAAGAAAAATTTGTTTTTGAGTATGGCATTTTATCTTAGCCAGAAAAATTGGCTGTTTGGAAACAGACCAAAAAGGACACAGATGTGCTGGCATGTTTTAAGAATATGATGATTCTACCAGATATACATTTAAAAAAAAATGTAGCCACTGGTCCAGTGCACCGACAGGGAAAGAGCTTAAGTGATATTCCAGGACTTCTTTTCACATACCATGGTCACTCTGTTGGCAAAACAAGCCTGGGTAAATTTAGTGGAGTTTTAAAAATAAATATTACTAAGACTTAGCTGAATATTCACATTAAATCAAGAAGTAAAGGAAGAAAAACAACCATATAGTTTCCAAAATATTTTGAATAAATTTATCTGAGAAGCAATATATGAGGGCTGATATGAGTTTGAACCTTGTTTGATTTGGGCCACAACTGGAAGTTTTCTTTTTTCTCTCTAAAAAGTGACCTGTAGTACCCTGAGCCCTTGATACTTACCAACATTGATAAGCAATGTTGGTCACACATACCAGGAGGACTTGGTGCATGAGAAGGCATGATGTATCTCTTCAGCACTCCAGGGAAGATCAGTGTTTAAAAATCGGTATCTGAGGAGCAAAAGGAACTGATATTGGTTACTATGACAAAGTTTCTAAAAACACTCTTTTTCTTTTTTGCAGTACCAGGGTGATCAAAGCCAGGGCCTTACTTGTGCAAGGCAAGAACTCTACCACTGAGCCAAGTCCCTGGCCCTATATTTTTCTTTTTAAATAACAAAACTGGTTTTGGGTGGCAGAGCACTTGCCTAGGATGTGTGAGGAGCTGGGTTTGATCCTTAGCACTGCATAAAAATAAATAAAATAAAGGTATTCTGTTCATCTGCAACTAAAAAATGAATAGCAAAATCAACATGAACACCAACACCACCAAATGTTTAAACAATAGTACATGAAATGCTTGAGAAGGAAGACAGAGGTAACGTGGGAGATCAAAACCCAAACTTCATGAACCTTCATGTCATGCTCCACAGGGTGTTTAAAGACCCAGTTGTTTTCTTGCTCAGGTGTAAGAATTTAATTACTTTTCCCCAGAGTTCAGGACAGGAGAGAGTCTTATTACAAAAGATACAAAATGTGTTTGTGATTGTTTGAATGGCATATGTCTATCTTATCTTTAAGCTCCAAACTTTGTGATTCTCTTTTTGAAAACAATAAGCTTCTACTCTAATCCCTCCCCATCTTCAACCAACAAGCTAGTTTCATAACAGATTTTCACGCTTACAAAACACAAAAAACTAGCATCCCATGAAAAGAGTTTATTTTCTTGGAAGACAGGAAACTCATGCAATCCCTCCAGCATAGAATTAACCATTTAATATTAAGGACACATTTAGCTGCTCAGGAAGGGGGAACTATGTCCTACACATTTTTAAATGTCTGCTATTTGGTTTATGCTATTTTATTCTTCAGTTTCTTTGCATGTTCCAGATGCTCAGGAGGCCTGAACTTGACTGCAGCAATTGAAAGGAGGTGTGTACTGCAGTCTGGCAACTGACCTTCTAGGTTACAGAGTAACCCTAACTTGCCTTAAAGCGCAAGAGGTGGTGCATTCAACAAATCACCATGACCACTCAAACTGTCTGTTGAATACAGTTTATTTCACTAGACTGCAATTTTATACACAGCATGAAGGGGTTTCCAGATAGCACATATATAGTTTACTTTCTGTACTGCTGAAAGAACCAAATTTTTTACATTATATCATAATACCCTATCATTATTCAGTGAATTTTTCCAACTACATATAAACGGAGATTTACCACACACACGGTGCAAGAATGTCTTTATAACATATTTGAATCACAAAATGTGAATCTAAAATACATCACTGTAATTCGAACACTACTTTAAAATTACAATGCCCCATGTCATAGTAGCCAGATTTGATTAATCCCCGTGTAAATCAAAAGCAGTTTTGTGGTTAACTTCTTGGGTAACCGGCAGCAGCTTTTAACTATGATTTCAAAAGAAATCTTTAATTAGGAACCAAAATTTCACAATTTTAAAATGTCTTCCCTTATGTGTTTAATATTCTCAGAGTCAAAATGGGACATTTTAAAATTTATAGTCTTTAAAACAAGGAGAATAAATCCAACCCTCCCTTAGCTGAAGGACTGGAATTATAATATTAGATTTCGTAGAAACCTAAGAAAAGTATTGTACAGGGGAGCGGAAATGAATTATAAGGAAACATAACATTTCTTTTAAAACAGCTTGGATTTCTCTGCCCCTCCCCACCTCTGTCAAACACAGAGAGAATACTGTGTTAAAAATAAAGATGTGTTTCCATGAAATGATGTAAACAAGTCAGAGAGAAAGGTTTCTTCATTTTTCCTTTTTTTTTTTTTTTTTGGAGTGGGGCAGTGGGATGATGACCAGTTAAATAAGAGAAATAACTCCTTAATCAAAGAACCACTTCATCACGCACACAACAGCTAGTGACAACTGCCGAAAGAGTCTCATGTGTTTCCTTTTCTTTCCCCCAAGTTTGAAAATGTTCGAGAGTTCAATAAATAGTAGAAAAATAATCCTTTACTTAGAAATTCTGAGATGCATCACGTAGAGCTTCACTTGAGTTCCTTACAGCAACAGTGGTATCCAGGTACCCCTAAGAAGCAAAGCGCGATCTTCAAAGCACAGCCCGGTGTCAGGGGATGCCACGTTCCCAGTCTCTGGTGCAGCAGATTTTCCTCTTCCAGTTAAGGAGTGCTGGATGCTTCGGGCTCCCTGGAACATTCCTCTGGCTCAGCTTCAGTTACACGTTTCGTCTGTTTGGAGGTTCGCCTTCTGTTCCATTCCATTAGCATCATGGCAGGTTCATTAATCAGGCTGTCCCCTCCGCTCCGGAACCAGTGCCGCATGCTCACAACTGTGATTTTGCTGTTGGTTCTCTGCTTTTAAACATGCCGATGGGCAGGAAATGAGTTAAACCACTCTGGACAAAAGCACAAACACAAAGGGTGTCTTACTGCAGGTTTTATGCTGGTTCTCTTTCCAGAACATTCTTTGTCTCCCAGACCCCCTCTTCTCCCGGGGTGGAGATCGTTAGCATTCTGCATCCACAGTGTGTACTGTCACGGCCGCCTGTAAGTGGTGGCTGTGGTGCAGGGTGGGGTGGTGTGAGCGGTAGTGGTGGAACTTGTGACTTAGTAGGGCTGCAGTCTGAGGCGGCGTGTCCAGGTCTAAGTCCTCATCGTGGTTCCCCACATCCACCCCTGCTGACAAGGGGTCGTTGTTGCACGGGGGGTTTTCGCTGTCTTCCTGTGGGCTCATGGTGCTGTAACCTGGAAAAGGAACAGAGCACATGCAGCTGAGAGCTTCCAGGCGCAGAGAGATTTATTTAGACTCCAGGAGGTACCCGCTTGTGTGAATCCCAGGTGCAGGCACTTGCACGCTGGCAGCAGATGACGAAGGAACTTTTTATTCTGGCAAAAGAACTATAAGTTTCTTTTTAATTGGTGCATTATAATTATACACAGAAGTGGGATTCATTTTGCCACATTTGTTCATGCATATAACAGAATTTGATTCAGCTCATTCTCCAGTACCTTCCCTTTCCCTCCCTTCCTCCCTCCCCCATCTACTCTACTCTATTCATTTCCATTAGCATTATTATTGGTTTTTTAATTAGTGCATTATAATTATATAAAAAGTGATGTTCAATGTGGTAGGTTCATTAATGAACATAGCATAATTTGTCAAATTTCAGTCCTCACATGAAGCAACATATTTTTTTAAAAAGATCTAGGGTTAACAGTTTCTTTCTAAAAACGAATACATAATAAATACATAATCACTTTAGACAACTGACAAAGTTGAGAAAGAAAATAAGCAAAAATTTTCACTGAAAACCTCTGAACCCCTGAAACAAAACCTGAAATCACCCCACCTCTCCCGTTATTCACAGACAACCAGCACAGACATTTGGGGAGCTGTCCCTCCTGCACTTCCTCCTGAGATTAAGATTTTCTTTCCTTTTAAAGAAATCTACAGAATAGGCAACTCCAAGGAAAAGACCTGAATAAGACTCAGATCCTTCAGGGTTGGCGGGGCAATGAGATTTGAAATGCCTGCAGGTGATGCTAGTTAGGACAAAGCCAGCGTTACCATCACTGCACACCTGCTCCATGGTAGGCACTGCGTCAGGAGATCCTTACATACCAACGAGGCATGCACGCTAATATCCAGTTTATAAAGGAGGGAAGTGATAATCAGAGAAGTTAAGGAACTTTCCCAAGGTTGTAGTACCTAATCAAACATCCCATCTACCCATAGCAACTAGAAAAGGAATCAACTATTCTCTGTGTAAGTTGGCTCACTGCATTTAAAGATTAATTTCTTTTGGTATTCTAAGGAATACATGTTTCAAAAGAAATTGCCCTTGCTGATCAAAGGATTCCATTCAGAGAACCCTGGCATGTTTTTAAATATTGCAAAACTCTCCTTTAAACGTTTTGAGAAGTGACAGCTCATTATTATTTTCACTGCATCCACAGTTAACATCAATCAGCACCCACCCGTGGGTAGTGCTAGTCACATTTGTGACTGCAAAATTGATATGCTTGCAAACAGCCGAGCAGGATTTGTTTGTGGTTGAAAATGTATACTCTGTGCAAAAATGAGAAAGGCAATTTTCTGTATTCACTGAAACCCTACTCAAATGGTGGAATTCTTTAACAGTCAGTCCAATGCAACAGATATTAATTGGGCACTGACTATGTACAAGTTACACAGGGTTGGACACTGGGGTAGATACACAGATGAAAACCTGGTCCTGTAGAAGGAGCTCAAAGCTAGAAATAAAACAAGTAGGGCTGGAGCAGTAGCACAGTGGTTACTATGCTTGCCTGCCATGTGTGAAGATGCAAGTTTAAACCCCAGCACCACATACACAGTGAAGTGTCACAGCAACAAAGGCCACATGAAAAACTAAATAAAATTGATTCTCTTTCTCTGTCGCTCCTTTTTTCTAAAGTTCTTTGTATGTTTAAAAAAAAATAATACATAGGGCTGGAGCGGTGGCTCAGTGGTTTTGGCGCTTGCCTGGCAAGCACGAGGACCCAGGTTCAAACCCCAGCACCACGTACACAACTAGGTGTTGGAGCAACAAAGGCCATGTGAAAAACTAAATAAAGTTGTTTCTCTCTTTCTCTGTCTCTCTCACTGTCCCTCTCTCTTTAAAAATAAATAAATAAATAAATAAAATAAGTAAAATTTACTTTCACAAGTCATTCAGTTACCCATATACTGCAGCCCATGTGGGCTAGAGGGGAGGATACCAAATTCAAATAAGCAATGTCTGCATTCCTTAATGATTTTACAATTGAAATATAACTGAAATGCAGAAGAGAAAATAATTCTGATCTGGGGAATGATGAAGCAGCACAACTCATTTCAGTTGAGCCTAAGTGGACAAATGGGAGTTGGTAAGTGGTTACGAGCAAAGGAACAGGAGGCAGCTAGCAGGAGGCTTGGAAATGTAAGGTGATTCCTGTATCAGGCGATGTGACCTGTTCGGGCAGGTAGATAGACGACATGACAGGCGGAAGGCGAGGACCCGAAGAAGTACAGCAGCAATATTTGGAAAAGAGGGAAGCAGCTGGCTTTAAGAGATTATTACAGGGCAGAGTAGACTGGATTTGGTGACCCAATGGATGTGTCTTCTCAAGATGCCAGGTGAGTTGACATTCTTGGATAAGGTTTCTAGGTTCAGAAGCCAGGGAAACACTGATGCCTTTACCCATGATGAAGAGAATATGGGGCAGCCGGGCACAGTGGCACTTGACTGTAATTCCAGCCACTTCAGGAGGCTGAGGCAGTAGGATCACAAGTTCAAAGCCAGCCTCAGCAACTTAGCGAGGCCCTCAGCAATTTAGAGAGACCCTGTCTCAAAATAAAAAAATGGGCTGGGAATGTGGATCAGTGGTTAAGCACCCCTAGGTTTATTCCCTGGTACAAAAAACAAATAACTCCCCCCCAAAACAACAAATAACCCCCCAAACAAACAAGCAAATAAATAATAAAAAGGAGATTGGGAGGGCCTGAATAAGTTCCTCTGTTCCTCAGCTTTGGCAGTCTAGGATGAGAGACTGAAAGAGAGGCTCTAAAACTCAATTACCAAGTGCAAGGTACACTCAGACCACCTTATGCTATACGTGTGAGGGCTATGTTAGGGTTACATGTGAAGTTCACACACAGAGTTCACCTAGTATGCATGAGGCCCTGGGTTTGATCCTCAGGACAAGGAAAAGCGAGATAGAAACACAAACACGATTTCAGTGAAATCTCAGAGTCTGTGCTGATTACTCAAACACCTCCTAGATACGGTATTATCTCTGCACACTTACATGCCCATTGTAACTGATCATTTTAGCATTCTTGAGATGTTATGATCTGGATCTGGAATGTTCCCCAAAGGCTTGTGCATTGAAGGCTTGGCCCCCAATGCAGCAATGTTCAGAAGTGGGACCTGGGGAGGTGACTGGATCAAGAAGGATCTAACCTCATCAATGATTAATTCACTGAGCCACACCTGCAAGACCATTAGGAGGTGGTGGAAATAGTAGGAGACAGGACTTAGCTGGAGGGAGTGGATCTTTGGAGGTGTGTTATTGGGGACTGTATCTTGTCCCTGGCTCCTTCCTGTCCCGCTCTCTGGTTCCTGGCCACCATGAGGTGAGTACCTTTCCTCCACCGTGCCTTCAGCCACATGATACTTCTGTTCTGTGTGAGATGCTGGAGCCAGCAATGCAGCCAGCTGACCACGTACTGAAACCTCTGAAACCATGAGCCAAAATAAATTTCTGTTCCTCTGCGTTGATTTTCTCAGGTATTTTGTTGCAGCAAAAGAAAGTTGGTGAGTGCATGGGGTCCCTGTGCTTGGCTTACCTGCCTATCTTCCTCACCTTGCTACCATTTGCACATCTTCTCTGGGAACGCTTCCCAACCAAATCTGTACCCTCGAAACCTCTGGTCCTGCCAGCCACATGGGGTGTGGTGTTCTTTCTGGGAGTTTACACAGCTCCTGTGTATCTATTTTACCATATTATAATAAAAACAGGACTGTCTGTTAGCAATTTTTTTCTTAAGTTCTAGAAACTTAATTATCTTTATGTTTCAGTAGTTAACATAGTGCCACACAGAAAGCAGGCACCTAAAAAAAAAAAAACAAAAAAAACTTATGCATAGTATCATAGTGTATTCCCCTAGCAATACATACATATATATATATGTGTGTGTGTATATATATGTATATGTGTGTAATATATATGTGTGTGTATGTGTATGTGTGTGTGTGTGTGTGTGTGTGTATATATATATATATATATATATATATTTGTAATTTGTGACTTTGCCTGGCATGATATTCACTAGTCTTTCTTACATAATTATAAAGATAAGTGAGGATTCTTTGGGTCCTGTGCAGGGCTTCTGACATAGGCTGGTGATGCTCTGAACCTGGCTGGTCATACTGCCTGGGGTCACTCAGGGTGGTAATGATAGTGCAACTATCTCCATGGCAATTTGGGGCACCCCCGTTTCTTCTGTTACTGCTTTCTGATGCGAAACCCAGTAGATGCCTTTTCATAGTTTTTTTAGAGAGTGACAGTGAGAGTGAGAGAGAGAGAGAGAGAGAATCATTTTTATTTAGTTTTTCATGTGGCTTTCGTTGCTTGGACACTTTGTTGTGTACAAGGTGCTGGGGTTTGAACCCATGTACTTGTGCATGCCAGGCAAGTGCTGTAATTGCCGAACTACTGCTTCAGCCTAGTAGAGGCCTTTTCAAAGTAAAATCCTCACACTACAGCCATTCCATTTAATATGCTCATTACAATACAATTGCTCAATCCATCTGTAACTTACTCTTATTTGAAAAATTAATGGGAATCTGAAGGAGGGAAGCAAGTTGTGCAGCAACAGGAGCAAGACAACACATTTTCTCACTCAACACATCCACTGCTTGCCCAGTGCCAGGCAGCTCTGCTGAGCACTGGGAACAGTGATGGATGAAGCCAGAGCCCTGACTCTGGAGGAGAAAGCAGTATTTAAACACAAAGGTTGTCTGCTAACACATTCAAGCAAAACTGCTTCCCAAAGGCATATGAAGAAAAGTGTCTGCAAAGACAATCTCAAGTGAGAAACAGTCTTCAGGAATGAGGCCAGGCATCCATAGAACCGAAGAGCCAAGATAGGCTTTTGTGCTTTGGCAATCAGCTTATGTGTTTGTGGGGTGGTTCCCAAGAAGCCTCTCTGGCTTGTAGGGGATACTACATCCTTCTGGGACCCACACACCATCTTGTGGCCACAGTGAGTAACTGCAGTAAGATATCTGTCTTCAGGAAAATGTCTTGCTTTTGACCAAAGATCAAAGATCAGCATTTGCCTTTTAAGCATATTATATTTTTCTCTTTGCTTTGATTAGTGCATTATGATTGAACAAAATAGTTGGGTTTATTTTCACATAATCATACATGCATAGAATTTAATTTACTCCATTTCACACCCTACTTCCTCTTTCTCCTCTCCTCCCATTCCCCTTCCTCTACTGTTCAACCTTCCACTTATTTATTTATTTATTTTTTAAGAGAGAAGGACAGAGAGAGAGAGACAGAAAGACAGAGAGAATCATTTTTATTGAGTCTTTCACATGGCTTTCATTGCTCTGACACTTAGTTGTGTATGTGGGTGCTGGGGTTTGAACCCGTGTACTTGCGCATGCCAGGCAAGTGCCATAACCACTGAGCCACCGCTCCAGTCCCTCATTTATTTATTTTTAACTAGTTAAGTATCTTGCAATTTGCCAGGAACTAGGGGGAATCCTTTTCAAAGAAAAAAAAAAATGTTGCTCAGTATACTATGCATGAAGTTTCTAATGAGTTAATAACCAGAATATAAATTCACAAGGAGCAAATTCATATATGGTGGTGTTTGTTAACTTAAAAATGTCAATAGAATGTCAATAGATGATTAGACAGAACATGATATTTTCAAGAGAAATACTAGGCAAAGCAGATCCATGGTTAAAAGCACACACAGGTAGTAACTTGTAAGTGTAACAATTTGCTGAAAAACAATTGCTGCAGGTATTCTTAAAATATTGGCAAAAATGCCAGGAGCCTGATGGCAAGTTGCTTGCAGCCTCTTTATGTTGCTGAGGTTGGCTTAGAACTTGTGATTCGCCTGCCTTGGCCTCCCAAGTCACTGGAATCATAGGCATGTGCCACCACATCTGGCCCATATAAATATTTCTAAATAAAATGCAGCGTGAAGTTTCCAAGTGTAGCTTGGTAACATTTAGTCTTCATTTTAGAAGCATCATTACTCCAAGCCATACGTCTATGGGTCTAGTGTTTTCAGCAACTATTTATTTAGGTGGTTCAAATTTGCTTTTGTCTAAAGGCAGCACAGAACCACGGTGCTGCAATCCTATTTGCTCCAAGGCCAGCCCTAGTCCCTGCATCCTCCATGAGGCCTCCATGATTTACTTGCAGAATTTACTCTGAGGGGCTCTGGAGCAGCGACTCAGCAGTTACAGTGCTTGCCTGGCATGCATGAGGACTGCAGGTTCAAACCCCAGCACCACATACACAACAAGTGTCAGAGCAATGAAAGCCACATGAAAAACTAAATAAAATTGATTCTCTCTCTCTCTCTCTGTTCCTCTCTCTTTAAAAAACTGAATTTACTCTGAACTATCTACCCCTACTTTTCTCCTTTGTTCCACTCCTCCTCTAGGAGGCTGTCTTATTCCACCTTTTATCATCTCAGGAATACATGCATTTATTTCTTCTTTCTTCCTAGATTATAAATTCCTTAAGGGCAGGGTGGGCTGGAAGGCAGATAGGTGAATCCTGAGCACCAAATCTATCATATGTTATTTCATTTAATCCTCATAATGACTTTCCTGGGTAGAAAATTTTAATTTTACTCCAGCCCTTAATTTGACTTTTAAGTATTAAAAAACTCATGTCCAAAGTTGCTCACTAAAGTCTCAGCAGTTTGTTGGAAAAAAAAGGAGAGGTGTTAGAATTCAAAGTGAGCTTGGCTTGACCCTTGACCCTCTCTCTCCTAAGCTCTTCACTGTACCATTCTGACTAGCAGATCAATTTCCCATTCCCATTTGCTTTGCAGTGCCTGGCACAGAGCAGACACACCACACACTCACCACACAGGGGAACGCACAGATGAGCAAGGGTGCTGACCAGCAACTAGACTTCTTTGTTGAGTGTTAATGCATAGCTTGTCCCCTAGTCACCACAGGGACATTAGCTTGAAGTCACCACTCTCTGAGACCCATGGTATGTGTTCAGGGAGAAGACAACATGCGGTTAAGCTTTATGAATTTTATGATGCATTTGGAATATGTGGAATCGCAATGCTTTCCACTGCTGGTATTGTATCCTGTCTTCATGAAAAACTATTTTTATTCCTTGGGGATAATAGGGATCCAATTATTGTGAAAAATGAAAGAAACAAAGCCCTTAGCTGGATTCGCGGTTTTCAGACACTGACACTGCACTCTTCTCTTTATCTGAGCTTTTGCTTCATATGCCATTTTACCGAGGGGCTCACGAAACACTGGAAACATCAGTCAGAATCCCAATTTGGTATTGATGCAACGGGCAAGAGAGTCAGAGAAAGGATTCGGTATTTCTGCTGAATAAGAAATTATTTCTGTTGAGCTTTAGCAGCCCCAAACCTGTTTTATTATTCAAAGGAGAAGGCACAGAACTGTGCAGCAGAAGAAATTTATGCAGGTTCAAAGTTTTTTTTTTTTTTTTTTTTTTTTTAAGCCAGAAAGTCAAGAAACTAAAAAATTTAAGTTCTGCTTTGGCTCTCCATAGAAACCCTAAGGTTCTATTTAGTTGGTGGGAACAATGTCATTCAGAGCCCAAATTTAGAGTCTCCAATTTACAAAGCAGAGTTTCAGCTTCTCCTGTTTTCTAAGGGGAGTCTGAATACCTGGCTGTGGTTTACAAGACGCTGTGGGTGACTGGGAGGAAAATCAACCCCAACACCTTTAACATACAGTGGAAGCAAACTGAAGACTTTTTTTTCCCTTTCAGGATAGGTGTTGAAAAAACTAAGTAAAAAAGGCTTGAATGCATTATTTATGCAATAAAAAAAAAGACCTGGTTCTGAGGAAAATAAAGATTTTTGGAAAGTTAGACAACCATCTTAGAAAATAAAAGATTTTACAATGACAGGAGAAGTTCTTCCCTTCCTTTTACATTTTATGGAACAGTGGCAGTGATGCTCACAGACCAGGTCTCATCTGCTGTTTGTGACAGTTAGTAACGTGACACTAGAAGGTGAGAGCCACCTGCTATGGCCCAGCCTCTAGTGTAGCATGTGGCCTTCCTAGGTCAAGGGTTCACCTGGTGCCTCCTTAGGCTAGACTGTCCCAGGGCATCTTACTGGAATGTTGTGCATATTAGTTGTCTCTAATATACTTGGTTCCCAACTTTCTCTAATCATCCTTCAAAGCTGAGTGCAAATGTTTCTTTAGACGAGTCTTCTGCGTCTAAGACAAGGCCAGAGACCAGGACGGAGAGAGTCAGGGACAGCACAGGCTCTGGTCATACCCCAAGAGAGCCCTTAATGATGCTGATGTTTGCCCACCAACAACACTGGGCTGTAGACCTGAGGGGGTGCTGGTCCCACTGAGAGCCAAGAGGGGCAGGAGGGTTCCACACAGACAAAATGAATCCTTCTCCTTTTTTTTGTTTTTTTGTTTTTCTGTGGTGTTGGGAATGAACCCAGGGCCTTGCGTACCACCTAAGTGTTCTCCATGGGCTACACGCCAGCCCTGAAGAACACCTGGAAGCAACCCATGTGCCCAGAGGCCATCTGGCTACGCATGGGAGTGCAGAGACATAGCAAAACAGTTTTGGGGTTCCTACGAAGCAGGTGTACGTCTTTGGTGAAACTGTGTCAAAATAACTAACTTAAGCACAGAGCAGGTGAGAGAGGGCGTAGGTGTGAGCATCTTCCCATCGGGGCAGAGCGGGAAGAGAACTCACCGTGATCACTTTCGGTGCCTGACCGGCCCCAGTAGCGACGCCTCCTCTCTGGACTGTGTGCGTGTCGCTCCATGACGGCGGCAATGAACCGGGTGTTGCTGACTGTGGGAAGTCAAGGACAGTGAACGTCACTGCATGCCAGCACCTCCATCCTTTCAACCCCCTTGCTCTGAGCAGCTCACTCTCATGTTGGGGGAATTATTCTCTGGAGAGCTAGAATAAATAATTTTTTAAAAACATTCTGAGGATGAGGGGAGCTGACTTAGCACTGGGGCAGGGAGAGGGCCTCAATGACCTATCTCCACTGTGTATGAGGGGGCCACTTCCAGGTAGCCGAAGGCCAGGGTATCTCAAGGAACTCTCCCTTGGCATAGAAAACGGCAGTTCTCCCCCAAGTTATATACTAGTTAAAGGACTAAAAAAATGCATGTTGGGGACATTCCCTTCCTAAAACACTTTGATGGAAAAGAAGGAAAAGGTGCGTGACTTCAGGGCACAGCACTTAACGTGAGGAATAGCATCATAAAGACTTTCAAGAATTTTCTAAAACAAAGCAAGGATCTACACTTACACCTAACGGAAAGGGGAGAAAAAAAAAACACACCCACCATGTCAAAGCTTCTTAAATTTTCATACGAGGCAAAAGGACATAAGAAAGAATATTTGTTTTGGATCAGCCTCCTGCTGATGCCTTACCCACCAGGCCATGCGGTACTCACTGATGCCTCTGTCCTCGTGGCTGTCGTCGTCCCTTTCATCTCTGTCATTCTCCAGATTGGACATACGCACTGACATTTCTACCCATCATTAAAGACAGAGAAACATGACTATTTAATCAAACAAAATCATGCGCTTTAATACCCTGCTGAGTGCTTGTTTGATGGCTGGGTGACAGCATTCCATCAAGAGTGAATGCTAGGTTGGGGGAGTAGCTCAGAAGCGGAGCAGGAGCCTGGGATTGTGCAGCCCTGGGCTAGATCCCTAGTGCAGCGCGAATAAAAGCAAGGAGATTTCTATCTTGGAAGAAAATGAGCTGGTGCCCTCCCTGCTTTTTGTAAAAGAGGAAGGAGTGGGAATCAAAAGGAGTATAAGAAATGGATAATCAGGTTGGCTGCAGTGGCCCACTCCTGTAATCCCAGAGACTAGGGAAAATTGAGGCAGGAGGATTCAAGTTTGGGGCCAGTCTCAGAATTTTAATGAGACCCTGTCTCAAAATGAAAATATAAAAGGGCTGGGGTGTGGCTCAGAGGTGGTGTGACCCTGGATCCAATCCCCAGTTATACACACACAGTGAATAATCAAGAGGCACCAGAGATTGATTTTTGAAGAAAGAAGAGAAAAGAAACTGATGGAAGTCAATGGGGTCTAAAACCATGACCTGCCATGCTGATGAAATGCTGTTACAAAACCCCGCAAAAGGCCAGGCACAGGTCACACAGGATGATGGTCATCCTCAGCCTAGCCAAATCTCACCAAGGGCTGGTGCTTTGTCATCATCCCTGCTACTAAATCAGGTATCATGACCCGCTGGCCCCCTTCAGGGTTGCAGTCACAGCAAAGCCTTCCAACGTCCACCGGCTATTACTGCTGCCAGGGTGAGCTACTTGGCCAGAAGAATGACCTCCATAAAGGTCAGGTTAACACCGCTATGGGGGCTTTAGAAGGGACAAGAATGGCCCAAAAATTGGCTTTTTTCCCCTTCAAATGAGTATGACAGCATACTTAAAACTTGGTTTCCTGGTATTGAGGTCATGATTATAGATTATTTTTTTTAGCACTTGGCTTTGATTACTTATTTCTTTTTCTCTTTTTTTAAAGAGAGAGAGACAGTGAGAGAGAAAGAGAGAGAGAGAGAGAGAGAATCATTTTTATTTAGTGTTTCATATGGCTTTCATTGCTCCAACACTTTGTTGCACACATGGTGCTGGGGTTTGAACCTGTGTCCTTGCATATACTAGGCAAGCACTGTAACTGCTGAGATACCCATCCAACCCCTGATTACTTATCTTGTTTTAAGAGATGTGATTATTCAAATGTGTGCTCCTTCACATCATATAATAGCAACTGCAACAGGATAGATCCATGCTCTTGGCAACAGTAGTCTAGGGAATTGCCAGGGCAGCAGAGAATTTCCCACTCGGCACCCCGGTTCCCTGCTTGGCTCACTATATAGGCAGACCACTGTGGGCTAATGCTGGTAAGAAGAGAGGATCCAGGGATTTTCTGGGGAATCAAAATGGGGTTTGCAAGGTTCAGGCATTAAAGAAAACAAGCTCTGGGGAACTTTTTTGAGATGACTCCAAAGAAGCTGAGGATATAGTGTTGGCCTCTGAAATTTCTTGGGACTTAACCAACTGGGCATTGTTCTTCCAGGCTTGGAACAAACCAAAGGAGGCAGCTGCCTCTCAGAGCAGTTTTGGGATTCATTTTGCACTCACCTTGGGCAGCAAGAGGAGACATATGCTGGTGACTCCTGCGATGAATCTGATGGCGGTAGGCGTACACAGCAAGGACGAGCACCATGATGCAGCCCATGATACCCCCGGCCACAGGACCCACGGGGGCACTCTTAATCATGTTTAACGTTATCACTTCATCACCTTCAACAAATACACAAACACATGTTCTTTGCTAAGAAGCCCATGTGTGGCAGGAGGTGGGGATGGAGAGGGTGGTGATGTGGGAAGGGTTCTGACCAACAGGCGTGTGGCATTCTGAGTTCCTCAAAAAAGACCCCGCAGAATGCAGGGGTAGAAGCTTCATTCAACTCTGTGTTCTCAAATGGTTGCAAAGCAGAACAAGAGCACAAACGCAAGGACTGCTAATGAGGAGATGAACCCAGTGCTAACAGGAGTCCTCACTTCTGGAAGAGAGGAGACAGGGCCCAGCACAGAGGCAAGAGCTTTGTGAGCCTCTGTGGGAGTCACGTGACCCATCTGCTGAAATACAGTACCTGAGACTCGGTAAGTGTGTGCAAATAGATCAAATTTCGGAGCTTAGGGGTTCCCTTGAAAACCCCGTTGCACTTTCCAAGTAGGAAACTGCACGTGGACACACAAAATGATTGCTTAGAGCACAATTGCCTCAACTACACCCTCAACAGATTCTGTGCTAACATATGAGCTCAAAAAATAATGTGGTAATGTGACAGATATTACAAGTCGGGTAGAGATGGTCCCCAACTTATCATGATTCCCCTTCTATTTTTCCATCAATGAAGACACAAAGCAAAAATGCACTTGGGAGAAAGTGTGCACTGACTTTTGAACTTGCATGTTCTCCTGGGCTGGCGATATGTGGTAGGACACTCCTCCACACGGTCCTGAGGGTAAACAGCTGGCACTATGCAGTGTGTTGTGTTGCTCCACGATGGTGTTTGATAGGTTAAATGCTTTAAATACATGTTGCTTCAGTATATTTTCAACTCACAATGGGCTTAAAGGGATGTAATCCCTTTCATGTAATCGAGAAGCATCCATATTAATTAAGTTTAAATATATGATTTCACTGTCAGCTAAGATTTAGGAGTTGGTACTAATTTCAGAAAGACACTAAAAAAAAAAATCTAATGAGGGAAATAGTGTCCTTGGCAGTGTCTTCAAGGTCTTGGATCCAACCCAGGGGCTGTCATCCCTGTGATGTTCTGTATAACACCTGAAGGTTTGGCATCTGCTGACTGTAAGGCCCTAAATCCTGCCCTGTAGATGCAAGATTGCTGCCTCATGAAAGCTGCAAGGGGAAGGGGAATGTGCAGTGGTCACTCCGCACATCATGGCCCTTTCCTTCTGACAGCTGCAAGCATACTCACACAGACCCTGGAGTTCAGGAAATCAGGCCTGCTTTTCCCAGAACAAGCTTTATGGGAATGAATTCCAGGCTTGCAAACTTTGGCAGGTCATATGGCTGCAGTCTGCACTGAGCCAGCTCCAAGAGTAATTATCTTCCTTGGTTTTGTAACTAAAGACTACTACTGGCAATGGAATCAGGGACATTGGGCAGAAGATAATTATTTTAACATCTTTTTTTGTTGTTGTAGCTGGGCATGGTGGCATACACGTGTAATCCCAGCCACTCAGAGGCTGATGCTAAAGGATTGCAAATTTGAGGCCAGTCTGGGGCAACTTAGGGAGATTGCATCTCAAAATAAAAACTAAAAGGTCTGAGGATGCAGCTCAGGGGTAGAGCACCCCTGGATTCAATCCGCAGAACCGTTAAAAAAAAAAAGATTGTCTTAGTATACAGGTGGGAAAATGTATTATTTAAAAATCAAGTTGGGTCTCCAGTAAACATACCTATTGCTCCCATGTCATCAACGTAGGGACTTTTGGCTCCCACAATCCCCCCAAAGCATTCCTTCTGCGGAGCACAGTAGGATTTGTCCAGGTGAGTCTTCCCATCACTGTCCACCACGCACCATTCACAATCCAGCACACCAAAACAGTCCCTGCCAGAGACAACACTTCATGTTCCAGAAAGCAGTGTAGGCAGGAGAGCACATGAGCCTGGGCACAACAATCTTCAGAGCTCCATGCCAACTACTGCTATGAACAATCTTTCCTTTCCAAATGGGAGCAGCCTGGGGTAACTGCTTCATGCTTTTGACCAGTCAGAAATGAGAGTAATAAAACTGCTCTCTGTGAACTAAATTGTGACACAAACACATCACGGATTAATGCAGGGTTATTCAAATCATCCTGAAAGACCAAATGAAAATGACCCAAAGGTTTCTTTGATTTGGGTCTAATATGCCCCATGTGTGCGGTCATGATTTTTTTAAAAAGGAAGTAATAAGTCAAGTAAGTTTAGGAAAACTAGGCTGCTTAAAATGATTTTCTGCCAATTTCTCAGAACCTTTAATATATTACATGTATAATGACTCTCTCAAGAGAATACATGCAGTGTTGGGGCTTCCCAAACTTAATTGATGGGGGCTACTGTGTAACATCCCAAATTAATCAGTCTGATGGCAGACAGCTCCTCTGCTAGAGAACACACCAAAAACTGGGCTGGCTGTCCCCTGTGTGCACTCACTCTTCTTAATCAAAGGGTAGCCCACAGCTAGGATGAACTAACCGCATGCCTCCCCCCAGTCTACCACAGCCAGGGTTCCCATGATGTTTAGTGCAACACACCCTAGGGAGGAGTAGGAGCAGAGCAGGGGATGTGCATCTTTTAGTCCTCAAAACTGCCATGAAGCAGACCTCCTTTCTAAGAAAGGAAAATTAATGAGCTTCAAAATATCACCTAGAGCCTGCCTTGAGGCTGGGTTCTCTTTCTGCCCCCTTGCCTTGCTTCTTCACACCATGTCCCCTCACATTTTGACTATTTTAAGGAACACTTTCCCATCCGCAGACAAGGGTATTGGCCTATGTTCAAATGCCAAATATCTGTAACAAGTGGAAGCTGGGCAACCTCTGATCTGGTGGACAAAAGGCATCTAAAAAATCCATTTCAGATTAGAAAAACTGATATGCTTTTTAAAGTATCAGGAATGGGAAGAGCTGAGCATTAGCTGGAAAAGCTCAGTGAGACCTGCTGGTCAGCTTCCCCTATGAGGTCTGCTTACCCACTTTCCATCCTCTGACTGCACCTGCTATTCACACACTGGTGAAGGGAATCCTGCAGGCCAGGATCAATAGCTGTGTACGTTACTGGCTCCTGGTGGACCTCACAGCTTGGGTTTCTGTGCAGAAAGCAAATCTGGAGGTTAGGACCTGCACCACCCATGTTCCAAACTCATCATAACCTGGTCCTTGATGATGTTCAGACAAATCTGAGTTTGAATTCCAGCTTTTACACTTAGTGCAACGTTAGGTCAATTATTTAACTATTCTGGGCTTCGATTGGTTAATATTCAACGTAACAGGAGAGTATAAAATCCAAAGTGAATATAATCTCCCTTGCTCAATTTCTTCCTTAGTCTTACTTGTTCTGCTAACATTTTAATAAAGACATTTTTCTATGCATAAACAGATATATGATATATTAGCATGTGCACATACACAACACTTTCTTTTAAGGTCTAGTGAAAGGATTCATCTCATTTTATTTAACTGGTATTAAAGCTTGTCACTAATGTAGATAAATAGTGCTATATTATGTATAAGTGCATGTGAAAAGTGCCTGCATCACAGGGGTAACTACAAAACTAAATGGCTTAACATGACATATGGTAGACACTCCAACCCAAACCAAATCCATCGGAAAACCCATAGCATTTTTTTGTCTTTGTCAGTATTTTTTTTATTACTGAATTAATTTCTTCAATAATTGCAGGTCTGTTTAGATTTTCTATTTCTTTGTGATTTGTTCCAGTTAGGTTTTGTGTTTCCTTTTTCTTTTTTAAATTTTTATTTGATAATCATGGTCTTACAACTAGGAGGGGTTCATTGTCAAACAATCAAGAACAAAAGTGTAATGACAGAGCAAGCCAATATTGGTGCCAGACCATGGTTTCCCCCCTTTGGGTTCCCCATGGTTCCATGTTTCACTTTACTTAAGACCCAAGTTAATTGGACTTCTCCTGGAAGTCAGAGGTTCCCCTCGGATTAGATTCACCCATACTATCTCCTTCTGGTCACCTTGATGTCCTTCCTATTTCCTTCCCCTCTTCCTCCCCCCACACGTCCCCCAGGAATCTTAGCACAGTTCCCCATGATAATTTAGTGCATACTTTTGTGTACATGTGTAAGGATATCACATAGTGTGTACGTACACACACACACACACACACACACACACACTCTTTTACCGATTCTCTGCATTGGTGAGGTTGCCAGTACACTCATTGACCTCCAGGGGGCACTCACAAGGGCATTCACATTCATTTTGTTCCATTCTGAAAAGCACAGGGAAAGTTACTAGGCAGAGAGTCACTGACAACCATGTATTGTACATGCACTGCGGAAGTAAAATAAAGACACCCTCTGCCAATTAAAATGACAGTAAGAAAAGAAGTTGTGACCAAAGGTTTAAATATGCAACTGGCCTTGGCCCACTGCCCTGTGGACAATGATGCTGCTAACAATACTGCTCTAAATGCTTCCGCAGCCCTGGCTTTCCTTTCCTCAGGACACACACCTGCCTGTTCTGTTCATTCTGCAAATGCTATTTCAAATGCCTGGCATCAGTTAAATTTTTAAACAGTGTAGGGAATAGAGAGCATGACCCATGGCATCTTTACCGGTGACAGTTGAGACAGAGTCGGTCCACCATGCTGCAAGCACAGAAGGCAAGAGAGTCACAGGTCTCATTGACAATGCCAACAAACGCGTTGGTTCCTGGGATCCTCGCCAGTCTGTATTTCGAACAGTGGCTACCGTGCACAAGGTTTGTCAAATCCCCCTATAGAACAATCAAGGTGTTAGCAGCGACAGTAATGCAAAGACTCAGCCCTACCTGGTGAAAACAACCCTTCCACCACCTGCTGAGAATAGCTTCAAATGAAACTTTGTTTCTGATTATAAAAGTAGTTCACAGTCATTGTTAAAAATAAGGGAAAATATTACTCAGTCCCATCAGTCAGACATAACTCCCATTTACCAGCTGTGAACATATTATGTGTTCTTTCGTCTATGTTTACAAATATACATTTATAGCTGATTTGATCATCTTTTAAAAAACACATAACAATGTCATAAAAATGAAAATTTCAAGAAGTAATGAAAGACAGCTTTCAGGTAAGGAATAGCTTAAAATTTTTTCAAATAAACAACAACATTATTTCTTTCCCTTGGTAAACAAACCTTTCTCCTAGAGTAATAAAATATTTAAAAACAAAACACTCTCTCTCTCTCTCTCTTGTGTGTGTGTGTATGTGTGTGTGTGTGTACCAGGTAGTGAACCTAGGGGTGCTTAACCACGGAGGCACATCCCCAGGTCTCTTTTGCTTTTTATTTTGACAGGGTTTTGCTAATTTGCTTAGGGCCTCCCTAAGTTGCTGAGGCTGAATTTAAACTTGTGATTCTCCAGCTTCAGCCTCCTGAGCCACTGGGATTACAGGTGTGCACCACCATGGAAGAGGCTAGTTTCCTGTTTTTAGAATATTTAAATATCTAACTAAAGCAAGTATCTTTTTTTATTATATTTAATTTTTTTTAATTTTTCACTCCATAAACAAGCTAGCTTCTTGGATTGCCAGATTTGGTCATCATATTAGCAAACCAAAGACCCAAATGACTGTCTGTTTGCAAGTTATTCATCTCCTAGATATATGTGGTGAGGAGGAGTCTATCGGAGAATCAGGGCTCTGAGTGGGTTCTGATGGGTTTAGATGCATTTGCCACTGTCTGGAAGACACACATCTGTAGAGTACAAGCAAGAACACGAGCTTGCCATCCTATAAGCACTAATACCCAGGGATGTTCCAATTCCATTTTGGGATAACTTGGACCCTTAAGAAATTATTCTAATTCACATTGACCTAAAACATGCCTTTCCAAAACTTTTCTACCTGAGCGTATTGGCTTTGTCTGCTGAAAACTCTGAAAACCATGTACAAATAATACAAGGAACACAGAAAAAATCAGATTGTCCAATGACAACCTTCTAGTCTCCCTCGAACTTGAGTTTGTCATCGTCCCCTTTCAAAGAGAGCGCTGCTCAAAGTGGTATGGGGTCTGAATGGTGTGACAATGAATTCCCTTGCTTTGAATAGTTAACAAATTAACTAACTGAAAAAAATACATATGTGCTGGGCACAGTGTGCACGCCTGTGATCCCAGCAGCTCAGGAATTGAGGCAGGAGTATCACAGGTTCAAAGCCAGCCTCAGAAACTTAGCGAGACCCTGTCTTAAAAAACAAAAACCAAAAACAACAACAAAAAACAATCCACACCAAAAAAACCAAACCAAACCAAAACAAAACCAAAAAACAACCTGTTTTAACATATTCACTTTTTTTCACTTTTTAATTTCACTCTTCCACTGGACGATTGCTTTTTGCCGTCAACTTTTTGACACTTAAGTTTCTAAGATTTTCAATTTACCTGACTACATTTAAAATTTTTTTTTAAAAGCTTGGTCCAGTGGTAATTGACTATAATTCCAGCAATTTGGGAGTTGTCTCAAAACTAAACATGAAAAGAGCTGAAGAATGTAGCTCAGTGGGTAAAGAATCACTGGATTCTATCACCAGGACCAAAAAAATTTTTTAGTTAAGTATTTAATGATTGATTTAAGTATATATTCTAAATTAAAGGCTTATTTCCTGTGAATAACTTTTTGAATGCTAGTTTTATTTCCCTGTCATAATCTCTCCCAATTAGGATTATTTTTTACCTACTAGTAAGGATTTCCTTAAGATATTTAAGCATAACCAGGTAAATTTCGTAGCAACTTCAATTATGTAGAGTATTCTAAGGTCAAAATAGAAAATTTTGGGTGATCTGCATGAGAGTTCTCTTTAAACAGGGCAGTGATCAAGAACTGACCTAACTTGGCCTTAGGACTTTAAGGAGACTGAGTGATCTCTACAAGACAGGAAGAGAGGAGCACATGGTGCCACATATATTTATACAAGAGTGTGGGAACAGACTTCAGCAGATATTTCAAAGGGATAGATTGGGTGAGTCTTTAAACAAACAAAACCAAAACAAAATACCAACTCTGAGACTTTAAAATATTCCCTGCTCTACTCTGGGCTTTCTATCCCACAATCGTCTAATCAGGAGCTAGATTGTGTCCCATCCTGTCATTCTGTAATTCTAAGGGAATGAAACAGGCAAGAACAATATTCAGACATTCACCTAGTAGTCCATCTCCTATTCCATAATGGGATAGGAAAAGAGAACGCTAAGAAATCAACTTACCACAAGGCTAGTGTTGAACTTATAAAACCTTTGGACTGTTCGGTCACTAAAGCTGTTGCATAGGTTCTTCTTTACAAAGTTGGGGTGGTTCAGGATATCATTTGCTACCAGTGGCTCCTAACAAGAGCAAACAGAAGACAAGGCCATGTAATGAGGTACAGGCTGGTGGAGAACCGAGCTTATCAGCTTTGCAACAAGTACCTTGTGGGTGATGTGCTGCTGTTCCACAGGTGCGTGTCCTTTGGGGTCAATGAGAGTTGGATGAGCCACCAGATAACCCCTGTCCTCCATTATGAAGCACCTGGACCAAAACAAGTGATATTCATTTACATGAGCTGCTGTTCCGTTCTGTGTTTTCACAGAGCACTCACCTTGCTAGTGCTGAAACAAATTGCATTTATTCCAAGTTCTCAACAAATATTCATTGAAGAAAATGAAGGAAGGTTGGCTGCTAGGTAGATAGACACCTTATTCTTGAGGCAGTAGACTGCCTGGGCCTGGCATGCGGGATAAGGTGAGTAACACTACCCTCTGTGGTCACCTAACAGTTCATACAGAATGTGCCCTCTTAATCCAAATATGATGAACTGAAAGATCTTTTGCAAGGATGTGTGTGTCTTGAGTATTTATAGGTACCAACTTTAAGGCAACCATATAATTTCTTATTTCAATGCATATATAAAATAAAACATTCTGGGGAAATATAAACTATATTTGATGAAAACACTAAATAAGCAAAGCTAGAACTGCTTTAATCAAGACTATCTTCGGCTTTATTTTACTCTACATTGGTTATATCACTTTGCCAGGAATCCTGCACTTCCCCATTAAGGACCAATGTGAAATTCAGCCCTGACATGAAGCATGACCATGAGACTGAACTAAGAAAGCTATTTTTAAAGCAGCCTGCGTTAAATCAAGGGAATGCCCTTGCTTTGATCAGACATGTTCTTTTGAAATTCAGGAGGCAAAGACTTTTGGTACCATGAGCATCTTTCTGGGGAAATATAAAAGGAACAGTCTAAGCAGCTGAGATTTCACAAGGACTTAGGTTTAATGACTAAGATAACATCAAAAGTACTACCCAAGAGTACCCTCCGGTCTTTCTAGTACTAAAGATACGGGAAGCCTCTAATCACTGACTTCTAGGGAAATGAGTATTTGGTGCTTTCTGTGGCAGTTACTCATCTTGTTATGTGAAACATCTATTTGCCTAAATTATCTTAGAGATAGATGAGAAAAAGAACAGAAAAAGTTTTAATAGAAAGTTCTTAACAGAACACCCAAGCCACAAACTTGACTTCTTATCTTGACCACAACTATTTAACTAGAGATATCTGACATCTATTCCTTTCTATTTTGGCAGTAGGCAGGAAACAGTGTCCCTAAGTGGCTTACCTTATTTTGTTGCCACCATCTTGGTTACAAACTGGTAATAAGTCCATCAGAACCTTGTAGAAGTATCTAAGTGTAAAGTCAATGCCCATCACAGCCACAGTGTGCCCGGAAGACAGCTGTGTACTTCAAGTGAAAAAAGATCAGTGAGAACAAGAGGCATAGCTTATTTCAACATAAAAGATATCATTAGTCATAGAGATATCTCACAGGATCAGAAATACTTCCCCACTGCTCTTTCCCACTTCCCATGCTTGAAAAACTAAGTGACTGATTTAATGTACCTTGAAATTTCATGAGAGGAAACGTTCAGACTTGAAGTATGAGTTTCTGAATAAGACCAGTCCCAAACACAGGCAGCTGTAGAATATGGCTAGTCCTGACATCACATAAGTTCAGAGAGTGGCTAGACTGCTTGGCAAAAATATTGGTATGGAGGTATCAGTGGGAGGGTGCAAGCTTGGCTATTATGGTTACTTCCAAAAAATTTCTAGGTATGGAACCTGCGGAATTCCCTTAATTATTTCTTTCATTGTAGATAAGGAAACGAAGATCTCCCAAAGCCTGACTGACTGGTGCAAGGTCACTCGAAACTTAGTAGGAACAATGTCTACTCTAGTTTGCTTTCTACAACACTAAGTTTGATTCTACTCAAAGCTCATTCATATTTAAGAACTAGACTCTCCTGGTTTATCCACTAGTGCTTTCTCTATTCTACAAATCTACTTGCAAAAGGAGGAGAGCTGTAGAAGAGAAAGTTGGGCAGCATAACATGGTAGTAACTTTTCAGCAGACAGGAAGTTAAATCCTGCCCTGTTGGTGTCTATTTAGGTGGCTCCTGAACCTTTCTAAGCTTTGGTTTTCTCATCTGAAAAAAACAGACAGATGCATAATTGGACCTATTTCTTGGGATTACATTAGATAATGTGTTTATACTGCTTAGCAAGCTGCCTAAAAGGAATAAACTCAACACCTAAAAAGGATAAGTTACTCAGAGAAAAACAAAACAGTGAGGTTAAGTTCTCAGGCCTGGGTTGAGATGAACTTTCTCTTTCAGAGAAAACACACTTTAAGAAATTTCCAGATAATCTCAGAAATATGGACTGCTCATCTGGTTCTTTACCTGGAGGGGCATGGGTCCCTTGACCCTCCTGCATTCTTTTGCTGAGAATTTGCAGGGTTTACCCAGCAAGGGACTTTTAAGAACCCATCATTTATCATACTCTACCCGCTTGATTTCTTTACACAGAAAACACCAAAGGAAAAATGACAAAACCTTAATTATTTCTCACAGCAATCTTATGAGGCATTGCCAATTTAAGAACACTGAACCTTGGGGAGATGTGGGATTGGGCCAACGTCTCAAAGTGAACAGCGGATGCAGGGACAGAAACTCAGTGTCTTCAACTCCAAACCATATTCTTTTATTATTATTTTTTGCAATGCTGGAGACTGAACCTAGGGCCACATACATGCTAGGCAAGTGCTTTACCACTGAGCTACATCCACAGTCAAAGCACAGTCTCTTAATCACTAAGTCAGACTGACAGGGAATTCAGGAGTTTCTAAGTAATTTTATACCATTTTACTTCTGTGAAGAAGTCAGGAAGCTGTCATAATTTTTATATTATGAATGAAAGAAATAGGCTTAGAATTGTTACAAGACTTAACTGAGATTGATCCAATCGTCTTTTATTCATGGTTTTGAGACAAGTGCACTAAATATGGCTCTTTCTGCAATACCACAGCTATCTCAGTGAAAAATACAACTTGGGTATTCTGGGATAAATTAAGTTTATTTCTAAACTTCCCCTGTATGACTGCTATCTGCTTCAATATGATCAATATGCTGAACAGCACGCATCTTGCCCATCTAAGTCTAGATTCATATTTTTACCTGCATTTCAGATAGGTATACTGTTACTATAGCAACCCATAAAGAATTTCATAGGAAAAAATCCAACCAAATTTCCACCTCTAAGCACAACAGACCAGGCTGACATAATATTTGTACCAGCTTTTTACTGCCCAAAACAGATGTGAACATGTCCTAAATCAATGACTATACTTCATCTCCAGCATATTATCATTCTCCAAGAATGCAAGCTACATTCTTAGTCCACTAAAAATGCTTAAGGAAGAATTGCAACAAAGCTACTATGAGTAACCGACAAGTGAGTGTTGAATTAGGAAAACCCTCACCTAACTCTCAGCCAAACCACTTCTGAAAGGCAAGGGTGAATGGGAGTACTTCATGACAAGTTGAATATTAGCTTAAGCTCCCTCTTCTGACCCGTTAAAAGGCCACAGATTTAAAGGGTGAACAGTATAATAATAAAAATAGCTGCAATCTATTTGAGGGCTTGACTTTGTCAAGTACAGTGCTAAGCATTTCACATGCATTATCATATCCATTCAATATGGGCATTATTACCTCTGTTTTGTATATGTAGCTCCAAGAGGTTACAGAACACACTAATAAAAGTAAGATTTTCAAGCCTTTACCATGAACCAGTAATATAAGAGCTTTACACATAGTATTAAATTTAATCATTAAATAACCAGTTGAGATAGGGCCTGATATCCCTCTTTCCTAGGCGAGGAAACAAAGGTAAAAAGGAATTTGATTCTTAAATTGGGACATGAGATCAAAAGCAGTCATCATTTAAAAAAAGTACTTTTGCAAAATCCATTTATCAACAGATACACAAAGCCACAATTGCTTTGAGCACCAGAAGAGGTGGTCAATTTGCAATCTAAACTACACTGAATGAAAAATACACAGCTTTAAATAGTAAAGTCATACTCAGCTAAGGAAAACAGTCAGTGGTGAGGGCTGTGGACTGCATGTGGAGCAGGGCAAAAGCAGATACTTATTCTGGGGAATACATATTCATTCAGGGGCTTAGAAGACAGAATTCAGGATTAGATGGCTATTTCTCCCTCTTATAGAAATTGTGTAGGTTAAGCATATAATAAAAGGTAACCAGAAAGGAAATTTGAACCCAGGCTTTTCAAATTTGAAAGTTCATCATATTTTCATCATGCTTCATTTGGAAAGACATCATACACATTTGTAAATAGACTAGATCAAAAATTTCCCATTCATCCAAACCTCCCCCAAAACATGCATGCACACAAACACAAGCATATAAATCTGTCCCAACCCCTGCCCTCCCCAACCAAAAGAACACTGCGTAGAAGGGATGCCAATGGCTCTTGGTACAAGCTGCCAGCTGGAGGAGCTGATGGGACACCCAAAGACTAAGTATGCTTGGGTTTTTATTCCCCTCACTGTAATAGCATCTTCAGGAGCCCAGTTCCACTCAATTCAATGTAATCAAAGACCGAGGTAACTGATGTCTTCTCAAACAGGATTTGTTTACTTCTCAACCGATTAGAATTAGTGAAAAGTCTCACTACGCCGACACTTGTAGATGTGTGCCCAACAAATGGTCTGTTAGCAAAAACATCCAGGGATCTGTTCTATATGAGTGCTTACTTGTTTATATGTAAAATATTACATTGTGGGAGCAGCTGACAGAGCCAAAGAGATACTGTGCTCTACAAAGGAACATTTGGCTAGGCGCATGGCTCTGTTTCCGTTTCTCATAGAGATATGGGCCATGGTATGAAAATTCTGTATTATACTGCTTTCCAATTCTTACTCCCGGTGAACTTGTATTTGAGGAATTCTACTGAATATCTATCATTTTATATATAATGAGCATCAGAGGAAAAAGCATAAGTTAAGCAAGAGAATCTGTCTCCTACAAATTTTAAGGCATCATTACAGGTACCAGTCAAAATATGGTCTTTTGTGGTTGCTGTGGGGAAGCCGCTGTTTGTATAATGAAGGGACTAAATCAATGCGTGCGACTTGCCTCTCCATCCAATGTTTTCCTGACATCTGCAGCTAAATACTGAAGTCTCAGATTGCAGGAATGATAGAGCAATATAAATATATTTATAGTGATGCTGACATCATGTAGCATTCCGGGAAAATCAATTTTCAAAGAGCTATTTTATTGTTCAAGAGATGGTTTCAAGGACAAATTGAAAAATGAAAAGAAAAGAGACAACTCTCTTAATTCTAAAGAGTTAGATTCAAATACAAGAGGTAATAAATTTGACGTCCTGGCTTCTTTCTTCATTAGAAATGCTCCTCTGCTTGGAGAACACTCTGGTGGTGAAGGCTGTCATGCTCCTGCTGACATCCCATCAATTTAAAAGTGGCATTTCTACAAGCTGCCCTATTGACTCGAAAGTCGTCTTCTTTTCATAGACATCACCATGGCTGCCGAGAACAGGGCTGACAGCTTTTCATCAACTTAACTGATGTGCTAACCTCATGAGGCAGGAACTAGCCCCATTTTACAGATGCCAGGAGGAAGTTTGGAGAATCCAAGGTGACACAGCAGGAGAAGATATTCAAATTCCAGCTTGCCTCACTTCAAAGGACATGCTTTTTACTACTATTCTATGGTGTCTCCTATTCTATTTGAATTTTCAAAATACCCTTGATGGATTTAAGAAATGACTAAAAAGTTAATTAAAATATTACCTGGATGAATGAATTGTGTGACTAATTGTCACAACATAGCCAGCTCCTCCAACATCTAGGTAAGGGCCAGTCAAAGAAATCAATCCTGGATTAGCTACTGCATGGAGATACCTAATGCAGCCCAAAGAAAGTCATGTTATTTTTAGGTATGAACAACTACTCGGTTGATTTCAAAGAAAAGTAAACTTGCTTTAAGTATATTGATTATAAATTTGTGCTTATGATACATTAACATTCAAAAGGATTCTTGCTTTTTATGTCTCAACTTGCATTAATACAAGAGTATAAGAGAATCTGAAATTCTTTTTAAAATGGAGACAATATAGTAATGCAGTAGAAGGCTGAATTTTTACTAAGATCTGTAGTAGAGATGTTTTAGAAGCTAAAATAAAAGAGGGTTAATGAAAGAAGTATAAACAAATATACGTAAATGGATCCAGGATTGTTAAGGGTGGATACAGGCAACAGGAAGAGCTGACTCATGAGTGACTCAGTTGCTACCGTGCGCGATAAGAAACTCTGTTCTACGCTCACGTTGCCTTCCTGCTATAGCACCTGGCCAGCTCATTTTTGGAAATAAGAGCAAAAACAAAGCCCAGAAGTAAAAGTGAGTTTCTGAATTGATATGTATTCACTTCCCACAGGTCATACATGAGCTGTAATTTGATGCCATAGGTCGTTGTAGTAAAAGGAAGCATATACAGTAAGGATGACATGTTGCCCACCAAGTGGGAATTAAACAAATGTGAGGCTCTGAAATGGCCAAGTTCAGAGCACTGCAGTCTTAGGACTTTACTGAGGAGATAGAAATGTTATATGCAAAGAGAATACAGGAAGTTGTTAATGCTACATTAAAAAAAAAAAAAACAAATCAAAGACAAGTTCATCTCCATGAAAGTGTTTTCTTTAATGTTACTGCCTGAAGTTGCTTTATTGTGTGACTTATCATGTCTCTCCAGGATGGGGGGCGGTGCTGACAATGGAGGCCCCTCGAACTCACCACTGTCTCCTAGTAGGATCAAATGCTTTGTCCATGAGGGAACCAGGATAAATTCTGAGGACGCCATTGGGCGTTGCTATGTAACGGCGGACAATGTAAGTGTTCAGGCTACTCATTTCCATTTGTGTCATCCATTCATCTGTGACGTGGCTGGTAGCCATTACTTCATTTCTGACAGAGAACTGGGAAACAAAGGAAGGCATAGCAGGGCTCCTTTAAAACTCACATGAAAAGAGCGTGGGCCGCTGGCAGGGCTTCCCAAGGCTCTCTCTCAGAGAAGCCAAACCCAATTACTTCTTAAAAGTCTTTCCACAGCAGATGGATGCAGCCAAACTTGGCGAAAACAAAAGCTTACAGAAATCTAGTCAGAGGATGTGTGATCGCTCGGTGCTCACCCCCAGCTAGGCTTTCTGAGCTTTAGAACACAAATCCTATGATGAAGTATTAAAGACACATAAGCCATAGCCTCCCGCCCATCAAATCTTTGTTCTTCCAGGGTCATATTTATCTTGATGGACAGCAGGGGCACTTTACTTCTTTCCCCTGGGAAAAGTGGGGTGGGAAAGTCTCACTGGTCTCTTAATCACAGCCCCCCGACCCTGGAAGCCCCCAGTGCATCTGAGGCCTGGAACAGATTCTTCATGTGGCCCACAGGGCTTAATCCATCAAAAGGGTCATCACTGACCAGCCTCCCCTGGGCCACCCGCTCTGCCTTTCTGGCTCTCCAGCTGAGAGGCCCAGATGCAGAGCTGGGCTTCTCACTTCAAAGGGTCACTGCCAGCACTCCCTCCTGGGCCTGGGGAGGGGTGTGCCAGCCACGGGGCCCCACGCCAGTACTCACTTTGAGCCCCGGATTGGCGATGAGGCGGGTGTTGTCACTGAGATAGGCTGTGTAATGCTCTACCATGCGTTTTGTCTCTGGCTGGCTGAGGTGTTCGTAGGGGGAGGAGAAGCTGCCAGCAGACAGCATGACGGTTGGACTTTCTGAAAGAGAAGCAAACAAAGCAGGTCTGAGAACAGGGGACTTCATCTCAGGCCCCAACAAAAGCATCACTCAGGCTCTGCCAATCCGTCCGCTACGGTGGCTTAATGTCTTCCATAAGGAAACAAAGGGCTTGACTCTGAGAGCAACAAAGATGGAAAAAAGCCACAGTCTCTCCCTTCAGGGAGCTTATGGTCCTAGGGTGAGCAGAACAGGTACATGCACAAATAAGTACAAGAGTCGGAAGTGGGAAATCTTAAAAGCATCTTAGATCCACATAGAGCATCTTGCATTTATTACGAATGAGGATACCCAGATTGGAATGAATCTGGACTCTGCCATTTCCTGGCTGTGTGATGCTGGAAAACTTGTGATGCAGATAACATTTTTCTCATCTGTGAAGTGGGGAAAAGAGTAGCATCAATTCTACAGAGTTATAGTGACAACTATATGAGTTAATGGCTGCAGAGCAAATGAATCAATAATGTAAATCACAAAGAACAGTGTTTGGCATCCGGCAAGTGCTATGTAAGTGCTTGCCATTATTATTCAGCATTATTATTTAGGAAGAAGATGACGGAGTGGAAAAATACAAAAATCAGATTAAGAAATTATTCTCACAAATGGTACAGCTAAGCGATACAAACAAAAGCTTGTAGAAATAAAGGGAAGCCACACAAAGTTCCTTATTTAAGACAAAAATCCTTGCAGTGAATCAAATGTGAAACGTTTGGAAATTTTCTATGGTTCAGCATGCCATATTTCTCTTTGTCTCTCCTGGGGAGAGAATAAAGGGCCTTTGGCTTGCTGGGCAAGAGCTTTCCCACCTCTTACCATATTCTAAACAGTGTTAGAAAGTCCTGTCATGTATCTTATCTCATTTATATCTATAGCTCATTTTCTGTTCCTTTTGTTAGTTCTCATACTTGGCGTCTGGTTCCTTGTAGCCTGGTGATCTTTGACTGTGCTGGACATTGCTCTTAAAAACTAATTTGGGGCTGGGTGTATAGCGTGGTCATACAGTGTTTGCCTAGCATGTGCAAGGTCCTAGTTCAACAACTAGCACTTGAAAACGAAAAACAAAACAACAATAAAACAGTAACAAAAAAGACAAAGCAGCAACAACAACAAAAAAACTAATTTGGAGGAAGACCTTGAAGACTAAGAGGATGTAAGTGTCTTCCTCCAGAACAGATGGCTGTTTGATCCTGTCGAAGGGCAGATGAGGCATGAGGACTCCAATGAGGAGCCAGGATACTGACCAAACCATGACACCATGACTCTGGTATTTCATGAGCCCCTGACTATCTTATTTTCAAAACTTAATGCTTGAAGTTTCCCAGTCCGCACAGAAGATAGAATCTCAAAGCAAGGCCAGCTTGACTCTCAGCTCTGTCTTGCTCTACAGATGTAACTTTCGTGTATCTCTGTGGGGCAGGGGGACAAAAGAGAGTAGTTCCATCAATCAGAGGGACCTGGATCTGATTTGTGCCCCTCTTCCTTTCCCCAAGAAGTGACCTAAAGCACAGCTTACTTTCACAGATGTTTCTTCTGGAATGGAAACTATGTGTGCTGTGAAAGTGGCTTTGAGTGCTGTCTCTCTTGTTTTTGTGTCTTCTAGGGTTTGCCCGATGCTAATTTGGACCCATTCCACTGAGAACAACTAACAATCCGGAATAGAAAAATAACCCAAGATTAAAATCTCAGATTTTAATCCAAGAACTATCACGGGTCCAAATTACCATTCTCATAAAATGTTGCTTTTGAGGCTGGAGTAGTGGCTCAGCGGTTACAGCACTTGCCTGACATGCACAAGGATGCCTTAGGGAAGGTCACTTTCATGTGGTGACAGAGACTGGCACTTTAGAAAAGGGTGATATAGTAAGACAGATGGAACATAAAGGAAGAGGAAGAATCAGGATATAGGACTCAAGGCTTTATGTCAAAGAGGTAGACACATATGTAAATACATTACAGACTTAACTACCTTTGATGATACACTCTTCAAAATTTCCTTACCTTTTAGTGCACCAAGAAAGACTATGCTTTTCCATCACCCCTCTTAAGGCAGTTCTGCCATCATCGATGAAATAAGTTGGAAACCACTTATTTGCCATTGTTTCCCATTTTCCATTCCCTCTTTATTGTAGTTTAATTAGCTTGGATCATTTTCATTGCTAACTATGCCTAAGCTGCCTTCAATGACCTCTCTACATTGTCCCAGGGTTCCACCATCCAGTTGAGAATGGAGGTGTGGAGGAAAGAACTTCCAGTGGAAGTCAGACACTGGCCTAAGGTCTGCCTGTGTGACTGGGGATCATCAATCAATCACTTGCATAGTATGTGAGTTAAGGAACTCTTACATTCCCTGGGTAATCTCTACGAGGTAGTGCTGTACAGTGCAATCCACAAATGTAATTTAAAAATTCTCCAGGTGCCACATAAAAAAAGTCATGGGCTAAATTAATTTTAATAATATATTTATGGGGGGGTACAGTGGCTCAGTGGCTATGGTGCTTGAGTACATGAGTTCAAACACCAGCATCTACACAAGAAAGTCTCAGAGCAACAAGTCATAGGAAAAAACTAAATAAAATTGATTCTCTCTTTTTCTCTCTCTCACTGACCCTCTCTCTTTAAAAAAAATAACATATTTATGAAATTCAATATTAAAATATTATCATTTTTAACATGTAATAAATATAAAAAACTGAGTATTTCACACTTACCATATATCTTGATTTGGACTAGCCCCATTTCGTGTGCTCAATAGTTACATGTGGCTAGTGGGCACCACACTGGACAGTGTAGCCATGAGGAATTATCCAAAGGAAATTTTTTAAAATCTAGGCTTCAGCATCTTCTTCAAGAAAACTGCTGCACTGTACTGTCCAAAATTTCAGATAATTTTTAGCAGTAATGGAATTTAACTTACTGAATCAGAACTTGGATCATGTCCTTATTAGCTTTTTAGTCAAGCATTTCTTAAAACTATGCAATATTATTTTATCCTCTTTTCATAATTATGAAATATTATTTTATCCTCTTTTCATATATATACAACCAAAACTCCAAAGCCCAAACTAACAAATCCAGCCTTCTCTGACCAACATCACAGCTCTCTAAATTGGTGACGACGATACACTGTGTCACAGAAGAGATCACTTGGTTTAGTCTTCTCTTCTGATTTCATGTCCAGAAGGAGTTTTTTAACATGGAATCTTAAGGAGGTACCCAAACATGAGGCGCTAATTTGGAATCTAGAGCGGGGACTGATAGCTGTCCTCTGTCCTCTTCCAAACTATGACCTCTCTACTCAGTTTGCCAGTTGTGATAGGATTCTTCTTTATTAACTCTTTTGAATCCTATGTATCTTTAACAGGGTTAAAAAGAGAATACTTGTTTTACTGTATTATGAGTATTCCATGGTATACTGACAAAGATTTTGCATGTGTCTGGTACATGAGTCAAATCTCAGCATGGCCAAAAAGTATATAAAAAAGTGCCTGAGGGGCTGGAGCAGTGGCTTGGTGGTTACAACGCTTGCGTGGCATGCACAAGGATGTGAGATTGAACCCCAGCATCATGTTCACAATGAAGTGTCATGAAAATGAATGAAAGCCACATGAAAAACTAAATAAAATTGGTTCTCTCTAAAAATAAGTGCTTAACATCTCTAGTCATCAGATCAAAACCACAGTGTTGTACCATCTCACTCTAGTAAGCATGGCCATCATCAGAAAGACAAAAGACAACAATTGCTAGCGAGGATGAAGAAAAGGGAACTCTTACCTACTGTTGGCAGGAATGTAAATTAGTGCAATCATTATGAAAAACACTATGGAGGGACCCTCCAAAATTAAAAGAAGAACTACCATAGGAGCCAGCAATACTATTCCTGCACATATATCTAAGGGAATTAAATGGCAGACATCCAACTCCTATGTGAACTACAGCACTAATCACAAGAGCCAAGATATGGTGACAACTTAAGTGTCCATCAAGAAAATGTGGTACATATACATCATGGCATACTGTACAGCCACAAAAAGCATGAAATCTTGTTACTTGTGACAACAAAGACGGAACTGTAGATCATCATGTTAAGTGAAATAAGCCATGCACAGGAAGAAAAGTGTGGCATGACTCATTCACGTGGAACTTAACAAAGCTGATTCCACAGAAGTTAAGAGTAGAATGGTGGGTGCCAGAGGACTGGGAGAGTGTGAGGGGCAGGGAGGAGGGGGAAAGAATGATCAGTGGGTTCTAAGTTACAATTATATTGGAACAAAGATTCTGGTGTATTATTATACAGTAGGGTGATGATAAATTTTTAATAATGTATTACTATATACTTTGAAAAGCTAGAAGAAAGTATTTTGAAAGTTTTAGCCAAAAAGAAATGATAGATGTTTTAGGAGACAGGTATGTTTATGTGATTTAAACATTATAAAATGTATATATGTATGAACCATTGCAAGGTACCTCATCAATATGCAAATTTTTATGTTTTAATGCATGTTAAAAATAAATTTTACAAAACACCACAAAAAGTGGTTCGTTAAAATAAAAGATGATTTATAAAAAGTGTTTTATATTCTGTTGAAAGACAAATAGAGATTAGAGAAATACATGGGTAGAGAAGGGCAAATTATACTAACACTAGCCAAAAAGAAAGTGGAGTTGATATAATTATTTTAGACAGAGCAGACTTCAGAGTAAAGAAAAGTATGAGGGAAAAACAGAGGATTACACAATGGTAAGAAGTTAAAGCATCTTAATTTGCTACTTTTGTGTTTATGGGAAAATCATTTATCAGTGGTAATCTCAAATATCCTCCACTCTTCCAGGTCAACTGAGGTGATGAAGGCAAAATCCTGGTACATTATAAATGTAAATTCCCTTTTGCTTCTTCCAAATTCTTGTGCATATAGGGTCCTGTGGTTCCCCTCCCCTGCTGCCCGAGGCACCATACCTTTACTTTGTCTGTACCTGTGACTCACATTATACACTAGTGACTAAAGAATGTGAAGGTGGGCTTCCCTTCCTGGAGTTTGTGCAAACTTTGTGGTGCAATATGCACTCCAGAGCCACCTGGAGATCAGAGAGAGGCCGGGACTCCACCTGACACTAAACTTCCCCTGTCCTTGTCCCTCACTTCCTCACTGGTTTCTGCTGAGAGCTCATTCTGCATAAATTATTCACATATACATTCTTGTCTCACCGTCTGTTGGGCAGCTAGACCCAAAGCCACGGCTCCCAATCTTCTTCACACTGCCATCTCCAGACCACCTGGCACTGCAGGCATTCAATGTGGGGCAAAGGAAGGCAGAGCAGTGAGAGTCAAACTGATATTTCTGGTGAGCTGCTATGAACATGACCAGGAAGGAAGCTGAGAAGCAAGGGCATTACCTAGAGTTGCCAGCTGCTTGAAGTGAAGGCAAGCACTAGGCTGGCCCAGCAGATCCAGCCGGTGGTATAGCAGCTTGCTGCTGGGGACAGTGTTGAGGTTCTTCAGTTGCTTGACAGGTATTTCTGGTTGTATCACCACAATACACAGAATAAAAGAAGTGTCCTGTACCTGTAAAAGTTAGCAAAGAATTTCTAAAACAAAATGAAGGTTCCATGGGGACAGGGACATCATGTAGCTTGCCTTTTGTTCTTTGCTGTCTATCTTCATTTGGAAGGTGTCCATTAATTAATTACTGATTGAATAAAGTTATCAGTATATGGTATCTTCAAGTAACAGACAATATTTCTGTTTTCCATTCCAATTGAGGGAATTTAGTGTATGTGACAGAATATCATAGAGCTAATGGAAGAAGAAAGAAGTCCTTTGCTAACCCTGTTTTGCTTACGTGGGTCGATGGATACACGACACAGCAGGGCATTACAGTAACAATACAACATTCATTTTTATTTGGGCAGAAATATGCTAAAAACATAACTGGTTTTGCAATAAGTATGCTGAGAACTGACTATTTTTCCGGCCAACTGTGAATCCTCACTTTAGGAAAAAGGATCAAGGAGCAGCCAATACAGAATCTGTTCTCAAGTGACATTTTCCTGACTGGAGACGGTCAACATCACTACTTAAACTCATGGGAAAGACAGATCCCACAGCACCCCGCACGGCCCGCTTGACTCCACACCCCAGACCAGAGTGGGTGAGTGTGCCCTAGCTTAGCTTAATGCACTAAACTCAAGTGTAGAAACAGTAGCACTTTGAGATTTACTTTGTTTTTAGAAAGTGACAATCAACTCTGAATACAAATGTGACAGTCATCCCACAAAATTAAAACAGAACTAAAAACTGCTATTGCCTGGTATTGTCACTGCAATGCAACATTATTCACAAGTTTGTACTGAAGGCGGTGTTAACCTACTGACTGTGCTGCCTGTCATATAGAAGTGCCGCACATACAGTTATGTACAGCTCATGATATTTGATAATAAACAAGTATGTAATAATTTATGTATTCACTCTAATATATTTTTAGTATTATTTTAGAATATATTTCTTCTATTTATAAAAAGATAGTTTACTGTAAAATAGATTGTAACAGTACACTGTTATCAGCCTCAAACATCTATTTACCTCATATCTTTTTTTTTTTTTTTTAAGAGAGAGGGACAGAGAATGAGAGAGAAACAATTTTTTATTTAGTTTTTCATGTGGCTTTCATTGTTCCGAGACCTCATTGTGTACATGGTGCTGGGGTTTGAACTTGCATACTCGCCCATGCCAGGCAAGCGCTGTAACCGCTGAGCCACTGCTCCAGCCCCTTACCTTATATCTTGATTGCATCAAGAGGCCAGGTTGAGTGACTGACCTTATCATCCAGGTTTATTTAAGCATATGATGTTGGCACAACGATGAAATAGCCAAAAGATGCATTTCTCAGAATGTGCCCAGGTCAGTAAGCAGTGCGTGACCGTACACATCTATTATATAGATGATGGAAAGAGCCCATTTAAAAGATGGCTTATAAATACATAAGAGGCTGAGGACCCCTTAAGTCAGAACTAAAAGACAATGCCTTATAAAGCAGCTCAAAAAATTTATTTAGTGATCAAGGAGAAAATTTTAGCTTGGCAGGTTAGAGTTAAGTGTCATTTAGGGTTTATGAGAATAGTGTCAGAATCTTTAAACACAAACAATTTGCATCTTCCTGGAATGGCTTTCAAGTACGGCTGGCAAAGATATTCAATTAGATCCGTAAATTTAATCCTCTACCTTCATCTCCCAAATTAGAGAGTGACAGGTTTTCTGAAGTGGCATTTACTGTTTCTTCTCTTCTCAATTTCACATAGTCATCCTTTTGAGTTTTCCTATGTAGCATGTTCCAACAAACCAAAAAAAAAAAAAAAAACTTTACCAGAATGGCCAGAATATAATTTTATAATTGGGTTTATTTTCTAAAAGAAAACTAAGTTACTCCCAACTTCTAAAAGTAGCACTGTAAAAATAGTCCTTGGGAAAGCCAAAAAAAAAGTGTCTGGAAGTGATTTTGTCCACTGATGGCACGCAGGATCCATGTTTTGAAGTCACACCTGAGTAACATGACTATTCTCATGCCTTCCAATAGCCAACACTCCCTTCTGTTAACACAGACCACCTCCTCACATGTGCAATGACAGACCTGGGTTACACAGTGAGAGCGATCTCTCAACATTGCTAAAATAATCTCTCAAATCATATTTAAATTAATTCAGTGAAGTAATCCATCAGTATGCACTGTATCTATGGATACTAAGCAGTTTAGCCAATTATTCTCAGCATAAGCTAACCGTGTTGGATTCTATTAGTAGAAGAATCCATTTTATTCCTTTAGGACAAGAGGAGTATCTACTCTCCTCCTCCCCAAAGCAACTGAAGATAGCTTAAAAATATGTGTCCTTATTACTGGGCAAGCAGGAAAGCCTCTTGCATCTCAAATCTCATTATCTTCCTAATTTTTCACTTAACAGTGATCTGCTTGAAAATTTCAGTACTCTGAGAAAGCTAAACTTCTCCCTAAAGTGATTGGATAAGTACATTCAGTCTACCTAAGGAGAGTGGCAAGAATTTACCAGTATCACTGAAAAAAATCTCTAAGAATATTTCTTCCCAAAATGCTAATGTTGGCTTTATTTATTATACCAAGAAGGTCACATATATTTCTACATTTCCTTCTTTCTCTTATAACATCAGCAATTGTTGATGCAGACATTCCCCCAGGATGTAACTAAGCTTCTTTTAGTTAGGATATGCTGGAGGTAAACAATCTCCAATTTCAAATACAAAAGTCTATTTTTTCAATTAAGAGTTTATTGAAAGGGTAAGATGGCTCACCCTTTCTGATATGAAAATTAAGCAATTATCTTTAAAACTGGTTTAAATATCAGGGTGGTTTCATCATTCTAAATCCATCAATCAATAAGGAGTTCTTAGAGGGATCCATTTGGAATCAACAGGCTAGACATCAGATATGTCCATTCAAAGAAATCTCATATACTGACTGCATTTAAATGATTAAAATTTGATGATGAAAATCAAAGTCCACTCTTTTGGTCAGTTATAGAATTTAGTGCCCCTCAATAGCATTGTTCTGCTGTGTAGGGTGAGGAGAGGAGAGAGACAGGTAAAGTGGATGCTGTGTTTCGGGTTGTATTTCCCTATGATTCTTTGAGACCCAGTGACTTAATGAGGTTGGTAAGAGAAAGCTGAAAGGGTGCCAAGAGTTATGGCTTAGCATTAAGCCGCTTGTGTTAAATCTGAATAATCCAAGTTCTAACCTAAAGTTTATTTTCCTTGAAAAATGCCAGAGGGCATTAACTTCTAACTTCCACAATCTGGATTTAAATGATAGAAGACTAACTGGATAAAATCTAAATTAACAGGGGACTGGGTAAGGAAATTTGGTCTCTCTATAGAATGCAATATTATAAGGACATTATAACTTGTACACAAGCGCACACACACGCACAGTATATATACACACATACGGATTTTCTTGAAATTCAAGTGGTTATATATGGCGAATGGGAAGTCAAAGACTGAAAGGAGGGAAGGTCATAGCTTGTTTTCTACTTTATAGTCATATGAAATTAATTACTGGTTTTATAAACCAAATAATTATTGGTTTTATAAACAAAAAAGGAAAAACATAAAACATCCGTGGAATGTTTTCTTTCTCCTGTCTCTTTGAATACCAGTCACATTATCTGACCTAAGTCCCCCAGAGTCCCCAGGAAGATGAGCACTGTACCCTGTAGTCCTTCAAGCAAAAGCAGCTTGCCCGTGCTTACCATCTTCCAGGCGTAGCTAACATTGTAGGCCTCCTTCCCGGTCTCTCTCAGCTTGTTTATGTGCCAAGACAGGGATGAGTTCACCGGGACTGAGATAATCTGGCTGCCCAGAGGGAGGCTGTGTTGTCAAACAGAATTAAATACTTGAGGCAAAAGATAAAATTAAGCACTTAATTAAAGGCAAGGAAGAAGCTGTGAGTCAATGGCCACCTCCTGATTCTGAATAGCAATGAAGCTCATCACTTTTGAAAGATATAATGTGAGACTTTCAATTCTGTAAAAGCATTATGTCAACTCTGCATTAAAAACATTCCTTGCTCTACCCCTGCCCCCAATTCTAATTCTTTCCAGAGACTAACCTGTCTCAAATCACTCAGTCCTTAATTTTCAATGAGCACAAAGACCCATTTCTCTATAGGTTACCATCTGCCAAAATAATGTATCACAGTTGGAAAACATCCAATCTGTTTTTATTTTAAGAGAAAATGTTGTATAGGACTGTGCTGTCAAATTGGAATGACATTACTTTGCCAAGCTATTTTTTTGGCAAATGCAGAAGAGCTAATCTTAACCTTTTGTTTTGCTGATATTTTCTAGCAAGGTATAACTGAAGTATTTCTTAATGAGATAATATATACCTTATTTTACAAATAAAGTCAATGTGAACATGGAATTTTATTTATGACATTCCCCCCACATAATAGTTCTGAGAGAGCTTATCTGTTATATGCAGCAGACAAAATCTTGGCTACTATTCTCATGGAAGAATTACTAAGAGTGCTTTGGATAACAATAAAATGATTTATATACTGGTCTTATATCCTATAGCAAACCATCATATTTGACCCTGATGGATCTCCCTTTTCCAAAACTAGAAATACTGCAACCCTCATCCTTACCTTAGTATATTTTGCCGAACCAACTCAAATTTGGGGATATTTTCATAATGTATGATGTCAGTATGAAGTGGGGGTTCTGATAGTAAATATGGCCTCGTGAGAGATGGATGCATAAGTGTATACCCTGAAACCAGAACACACAATTAATAACATTAGAACACGCTGCAGGAAGTATCAGTTGGAATCAAAGTGCCGATTACTGATTTTACATATGAGATACTTTGGGTTGGCTGCCTAGGACTGAACTTTTCAGTCTGTAACTCATTAATGCAATAAAAACTGAATCTATTTTATGTATGCAGACATAAAACTTTTAAAAGAGATTTTAAATTGTTGAGTATTATTCTAATTAAGAATATTATTGCATGGGCTGGAGTGATGGTTCAGTAGTTACAGCGCTTGCCTGGCATGCTCGAGGACATGGATTTGAATCCCAGCACCACATACATAAGGAAGTGTCAGAGCAACAAAAGCCATATGAAAAACTAAATGGAATTGATTCTCCCTGACTCTCTCTCTCACTGTCCCTCTCCCTTAAAAAAAAAAAGAATATTATTGAAGTATGGGTTATTTGGTTTTCATTTTATTATATATTCTAATCTACCACATAAACCTTAATGCTGGTGAATCTAAAGATAACAATATAAATAAAAATGATCTAAAGGATCACCTTCCATGTATGAGTCAATCCTCAAGTTCTACTTTCTGATGTTGCAAAATAATGTTACCTACATCGCAACAGAACACAGAAACAATATATAATTATTAGATTCACTCTGACATCTTGGTGGTGTTGCACTGTAAACCACAAGTCCTAGTCACACTGCTTTTCTTTCAGACCCATCTTTATCCTATTTAGTATCATAATATATACAGATTATTTTCTATAGAAACCATTCCTACCTATGATTAGCTCTTAGTGAATTACCTTTGTCATCTATGAGAAACGTGTAGGAAGCCAGAGAGTCTTGGTAGTATGTCACATCTTCAAGAATGTAAGCCAGATTCACATCCACACCGACAATTCCCAGAAGCAGGTTTCCAAAATAACAGGGTTTACTCACAGTCATTATTAAACCTAAGGGTTAAAAA
>PVKS010007624.1:0-12815 GCA_004027875.1 Aplodontia rufa | reverse complement strand
GTGCAAACCATCGTCATTCTGTTTCCTGAAGTGCGGAAATTCAGGTGAACTTGAAAACCAGTGAGCAAGGAATCTAAAAATCTGAGTTGCAGTCCAGCTGTATCCCTTTTGTACTGTACATGTAACACTGGACATAACTCCCTGAGTGTTGTTACACTTCTGTTGTAAGAGCAAAGTGGCGACTGCTTTACTAATTTCTAGGGGATGCTAGATCAAAAGAGATTGTGGATAAAGGAATTCTTAAAATGTATTAAGGTGGGGGTGGAGCGGTGGCTCAGCGGTTATGGCACTTGCTCAGCATGTGCTAGTATGTGAGTTCAAATACAAGCATCATGTACACATGAAGTCTCAGAGCAACGAAGGCCACATGCAGAACTAAATAAAAAACTTGTTTCTCTCTTTCTCTCTCTCTCAGTGTCCCTCTCTCTTAAAAAAAAAAAAAGGTATTAAGGTACTAAGCTGGGTCTGGTGGTGCATGCCTACAATCCTAGCTACTTAGGAGACTGAGGCAGGAGGATTTTAAATTCGAGGCCAGCCTTGGTAGTTTACCTGACACTGTCTCAGAAACAAAACAAAAGACAAAAGTAAAAAACTTAGAAAGGTGTAGAATCTGACCATACTGAATTCAGTAGTTGAAGGAGAAATTAAATTTCTAAGGAATGTATTTCTGGTCACACAGGCTAGGGGTTCCCACACTAAAAGACCAGAAAGTAAACACTTCAGGCTTTGTCAGCCATAGAGAGAGAAAAGGAAAAAAAGAGCTTTCAAAATATACAACCCAAATTTAGCTCATAGACCATATAAAAATAATATACTATTTAAAGACAGTTAAGGAAAGGGAGGGGCTGGAATGGGGGCTCAGTGGTTACGATGCTTGCCTGGCATGCGCAAGTATGTGAGTTCAAACCCCAGCACCACTTACACAATGAAGTGTTGGAGCAATGAAAGTCACATGAAAAACTAAATAAAGGGGCTGGGGATGTGTCTCAGTGGTTAAATACCTCTGGGTTCAATCCTCAGTACCAAAAAAACAAAAAAAAAAACAAAAACAAACAAACAAAAAAACCCTAAATAAAATTGATTCTATCTCACTGTCTCGCTCTCTTAAAAAAAAATAAAAAAGGAAAGGGAAAAAGCACAGAGGAAAGGAATGGAAGTAGAGTGCGTGAATGATGGATGGAAGCCTAACCCTAGCCTCTGGGCTCTCCTCTGGCTCCATTACTGGGCTGGGAAAGTTGTGCCACCTTGATGAATAAGTGTCTTCATGTACTAGATGTGGAGCTGGCACAAAACAATCTCTATGATCCTTAACAATGCAATAATTCTATGGCTCTAAATAAAACTCTACATACAAGATAGATTGTTTCTCTCCATCTTGACCTTGTATTTTCCTGTCCATGGATGTACCTGCATGCCTTAGTGGCATATCAGAAAGCCTATCTTCTAGACCAATCCAGGAAAGGGATTTGGACACTCATGAAGACACTACAAAGACTGGGCTTCCACACAGAGCTGCCTATGACATCCACTTAAGGTGCTGTTGAGTTGATGTGGAAACAATTAACTAAAGGCCTCACCTAGCAAGAGAAGTGTGTACAGAACTTGAGAAGAAGTCATGCAACGAGTGTCTCTTCTGATTTCAAAAGCATTCACTAAGTTCACATTTAGAATGCTTTTTGTCTGTTTCAAAAAAAATTTTTTATGAGGGTGCTGGGGGATGAAACCCAGGGATGAAACACAGGCTAGGAAAGTGCTCTGCCACTGAGCTACATCCCAGGCTTGTTTTAAAACACTTGAAAATAATAGGTATTTAAGAAGGTTTTAAGAATGCATTCTGCAGGAATTTTTGTTCAGGTTTCCCTGGGTGAATGGGTTGTAAGTGGCAAGGAGCAGCAGTTGAGGGCCATAGCGGAGACAGAGATCCCAAAATGCAAGCCACATTTTTCCAGGGCTTTTGTCTAAGATTAAAGCTATTTCCATAGAACAGTAAAGTACACCAGAAATACCCTGTGACTAAGATGCATGCTCATTTCAAATTTCTATTCTCCTCTGGATTTGTTGAGAACAAAGTCTTAAAAAAGAAACACAATCTCACTTTTCAATTATCAACTTGGACAGAAGGCTCTTGATCCCATTGTGGCAAATATAGTATGCTAAGCTCTTGCCACACTGACAAAAACCCTCCAACACTCTACATTAACCTAAAGCTCAGAGATTTGCTTTTTAAGAGAAAAACATATTCAGTAACTGACATTTTAATCCATGGTGGTTTTGAATGAGAGCCATGTAAACATGGGTTTCCCTAGGCTGAAGTCTTCATGTTGTGGAGTTAGAGGATATGTCACCCAATAACTCTAGGGATTGAAAACACAAAATGAAAAGACACACTCTGCGTGGGGAATTCAACAGGTCTATAAACCAATGACTGAAACCCACTGTAAGGATTCATAAAACAGGACTTGAAGACTAAAATTTGGATAACGGCAGCACACAGGTGACCAAAGGTTGACACATGATCTGGTTTAAAGAATCTAGGGTAGCTCTCTGGGCTGTAGAGGTAAATTTTAGGAAGGGTCCTGCCCTTCCTGACACTACAGAATTCAGCTGTTTAATCCTAAATTTCTATAGGACTTGGTTTCTACATCTGTCTTTCTTCTTTACACACAGTATTAACCTGATTTTTTGATCTGTCCTTCTCTTATCATATGTAAAACCTCAGTGAGGGTAGGTAAGGCGTGTGCCTTATCCAACACTGCCAGGTACAACATGTGGCTGGCACTTGATAAAACAACACCTAATGCAAAAGTCACCTGCATTCAAGACATGGTGCTTTTACTATGAAAGGAAATAATCTTATCTAAGATGGGAGTTTCCACATCTGTGGACCTTTCTGGAAAGAGGAAGGATGGAAAAATTGAGGTGTGATAGCAGTTGCCATATTTCTCCTTCTCTTCTTTGGTACTAGGAATTGAATCCGGGGGCACTTAACCATTGAGCTACATCCCCAGCCCTTTGTATTTTTTATTTTGAGACAGGGTCTCACTAAGTTGCTGAGGCTGGCTTTGAACTTGCCGTCTTCCTGCCTCAACCCCCCGAATTGCTGGGATCACAGACTAGGTTTGTTACTTTTCATACTAGAGTTTTCTTTGAATATCTCTATTTGTGAGAGTTCCTAGTTAACTGAACATAAAAATAAGATCTCAAATTGTGATGATGTTTGGACAGTATTAGTTGTTTCTTCAATCTTTTCTGTCAAGGATGTGGGGAAAAGGATACATGTAAACACAAGGAAGAAAAAAGACTGAGTTTCCCCTGAGCACATGCTATTGGGGGGGGGCATTTTCTGGACATGTGACACACAATATTACATATAATCTTCACAACTGCCATATTTTAGATCAGGAAATGCCCATCATATTATGGGCATTCGGATGATGATGAAATCAACAATGGCAAAACGGTATATTAAGAAATAAAGTGAAAACAGTTGTTATAATTGGATGGTATGCCAGTTACTGCTAATTAATTATTATTCCTAAAAACTAGAAAGATGATCAAATTGACAGTTAATGAGATTAAATGAGTCACCAAGGACAGCTATTTAAGTGGAAGAATAGGATCTGGGAGCCCACCTGATGCCAAGTGACTACGCCATGGTGCCTTGCTTTTGAGGCTAAACCCTAAGTACTTTTAAGCTTTATTTACTGGGGATGCAAAGCTATCCTTTGGTGCCAAGTGTCTAAATCTGGATGTTGGAGAATCCTCACAAAGTCTCATCAAAAGACACACCATTATGGCTACTGAGGCTGGGGCAATAAGGAAGAAGGGCTGGTGATTTGTTTTAGAATACAGTGTTACAGGTTAGATGTTTGGGGCTATGCAGCCCTGGGATTCAGAGAAAGTAGTGCCCATTTCTACCCATTTATTTCCCCTTCCTCTAGTGGAAAGTTTTCTCCAAACTCACCGTCTCCCATCTCGTCAGAGAAGGGGAGGCTGAAGACAGCTTCGTCAATCATTCGGTTGGGAAGGTTTGTGTAGAACCTGCCGACTGTGGTCTCCAGGTTGCTCAGCTGGTTCAGTACCATCATGCTGCCCTTAATCACAGGTAGAGCCGTCCGGTCTGGCACACCATACTTCCCGGAGTTCTGTTCAGCCAGATCCCTCAGAAAAGCAAGCTCTTTCAAACCAGTCACCCCGTCTGAAGTCAAAGGCAAAAGATCATGGAAACCAAAAGGTTTATATCCACACAACTTCTTATCAATTAGATCCAACATGGACACAGATGAGGTCTTACAAAGCCAAAAGGGTCTTTACAGACACAATATGGACTCAGAAAACAAATACCAGTTCCTGCTGAGGAACAAAGTCTGAGACATAGTCTTCCCTTAAGTAGTCAAGAGGGCAAAGGGATTCTTCAAAGGGCAGTGATGAAAAGCATATGAGTAAATGAAGGAACCCTTTTCGACAAGGATGTGTTCTCCCCAAAAAGCTTAATTATAAGATTTAAATACCTTTGCTGCATTTAATATATGAAAGCAAAAGTAATGGTTAACAAGTCTGTATTTAATTTAAAGTAGGAGATGAAATTGTACAAGTTTCAAAGGATAGAAGTTTACCATTTCATTCCTTACTTTGCCCATAAAACCACTTGCCAAAATCTCATGAAACTAAATAAAAGAATTATGGACTGCATTTAGTGATGCCTCCAAACCCTGTTTCCTTAAGCTCATTTTAATTACAAATGTTTTCATGCTTGATATTGCTAGGATAATACTGAATTTGATTTATTTAATGTATATTTTTTATATTTAGAGGGTTTTGAAAACTTTGTAAAAAGATTTAGGCATACTGGGATATATTGTTCTACACATCTGTAATCTATAGCAGAAAAATAAATTTAATAAACCATGTTTTTTAGTTTGCTATTGTTGGAACACGGTCAAAAAGGATTAGTAACTGATCACATATGGGTACCATTGTAAACAAATTCACATGATCTCAGCCACTACTGAGATTTCACCATTGTGCTTTGAAAAGGGTTTGCCTCATATTCTTGAAGATTTCAACAGCAGACCATGAACCATTCAGTCATCAAAAAGAATTTGAAGCTTTTGTGTTTCACCTACCATATGTTTCTTTATCATCTCTACAAAGGTCATATGTATTTTTCTAGGATCAGAAGTCCATTCCTCAAGTAGTGGCAGAATCTAATGGATATGATTTCTTTCTTAAAACATTATATTTAGATAAACCTGATTTTACCCCACTCATACAATGCTAAAGGAAAGGAAAAAAATACCTGGGCCAAATGAAGTCAGAATCAGCTTACTGTTTCCTTTGCTTGGTTTGAATTGAGATTGGGAGGCCAGGGGTACGCTCCAGATTAAAAGACAACACAAAAGACATGACTGACCCCTGACCTTTAACCCTTGAGAAACACACAGAGGTTAATCCATAGAAGGAGACAAATCAGGCAGTAAACACTTTCCCTTCCTTTGTATATATTGCTTGGCCCACTCAAAATATAAACAGTGACAAACAGACCCTCTGCAAAGCAGTGTGGAGAATCCTCAAAAAACTAGGGATGAGCCCACCATATGATCCTGCTATTCCTCTCCTGGGTATTTTTCCAGGGGCTTTAGAATCAGCACGTTACAGTGACACAGCAATATCTATGTTCATACCAGCTCAATTTACAATAGCTAAATTATGGAAACAATCCAGATGTCCCTCACTGGATGAATGGATCCAAAAACTGTGGTACATACATACCATGGAGTTCTATTCAGCAATTAGAAATAATGATATTGCAGCCTTTGAAGGTAAATGGATGGCTATGGAAGAAACTATGCTGAGTGAAGTCAGCATAACCCAGACAACCAAGGGTCGAATGTCTTCACTCATCTGTGGAGGCTGGAGCTAGACCCTGACCATTGAGAAAGGAGGTCTATTATCATGTGTTAAATCCAGATAAGATGTAATGTTATACAACCTAATACATTTTTAGAGATGTTGTGGGAAGGGGAAGGGAGGGATAAGGGTGGGTAATTGGGGGGGCTCTTGGGGGTAAATCTAATTTTCAGAATTTATATATATATTATATTATTTCATTAGAAGCTTATTTGATTGTTCAACAAACAAATTTCTGAATTAAAAAAAAGTATCTGCCTAGGCAAAGCAGTGTAGTGTGGGGTGCAAGGTTATCAAGTATTGAATTTTTCTGTCATGAAATGTGGGGGTGATAGTAGGGTCTGTAGGGTGGTAGATTGTACGAATGTGGGACTGCCTACTTCCAATGTGGTCTTGCTAGAAGCTGAATTTACCAGATCCTCTTTGCTATGTGCTTTTCAGTTAGAGATACCCAAAGTCAAGTGCTGTGAGATTTGGGAGGCAAAGTAAGAGATGGAGGGCCCAGAATGGCCCAGTTTTTCCGACTCCTCTGACCTACGCTCAGCTTCCTTTCCCAACTGTTGGCTTGCTCATCAACAGCTAATCTAAGCATGTTCAAGATGTCACTGGAAACACACAAGAACCAGCAGCCACGAAAAGCCAACGACCTTCTAAAGACTTCAGAACCAGGCCTCCTAAGGTGGTCTTCAGGGTCCTTGGACTCCAGCTTTCCCTGCCAGCCCCAGCTTGGTGACTATACTTTGAATTGTCAGTTGCCCTTTCTAGACCTTTACTCTTCCAGTTTCTCTCTCCACTGTGTACATTCTAATTCAATAATAAATTTTTTCCCCAAAATTCTCAGAGTGGCTCTGCTTGCCTGTTTGAGCCATGCCTGGTCTAGGAAGAGGATATGTGTACCCTAGTTAGCAACCTCAGAAATGGCGTTCTGAGAAAGAGCAGAAAGTGAGGAAACTGGTGGGTATGTGTTTGGCTCAATGAAAGGGGGAAAGAGAAGAGATAAGGATGGGGTGGATGGAAATGACTAGAAGTGTGAAAATGTGGAATTATCAGGGGCACCACAAAGGCACGGGAGAGTGGTGGGAGGAGCAGCACTGCGGCAGCAAGGGAGCTGTAACTCACTCTGCTGTGCGTCTGCAGGAAGAGAGGCGACCATCTTTCCTGAGGGTCTCCTCACTCCTCTACTGCACTTCCTTCATCTGTGCCACCTACCAGCCTTCTTCTCTGGCTTCTCGATGGCTGTGACTGTGCAACTCAGCTCCAAAACCTCACTATGGGGGCTGGAGCGGCGGCTCAGTGGTTATGGCGCTTGTCCTGCATGCGCGAGTACACAAGTTCAAACCCCAGCACCCATGTACACAATGGGGTCTTTGAGCAATGAAAGCCACATGAAAAACTAAATAAAAATTGATTCTCTCTTTCTCTCTCTCACTCACTGTCCCATTCTCTTTTAAAAAAAAATTCAGTATGTGGTGGACACTGTAGGTGCATGTGAAAGTTTATCATGAGAGAAAGAAGCTAAACCATAGGAAAAAAGCAACAGGCAACCAGAGAGTTACACACCCTGACAAAAAGAGGGAACCTCCCCACCTTAACTGCGCTCAGTCCTGTGCCCAGTGCTCAGAGAAAAAACAGACATGGTTCACACTTGTGAAGCTCATATACTTGGGGAAGGTGGAGGGACAGGGAAGGGTACACGATGTTAGTACTGCAGTACAGTGGGGGACATGCTGGTGAGCAGGAAGCGCAGCACATGGGGACACAGTGCTGAACAGGAAGCTGGGTCTAGACAGCAGGGATGTCCTCCACTTGTAGCTGTCAGAGACAGGAAACCACAACCTCCTCCTTTCGCTCGCTCCTTCAGCTTGCTCCTTCAGCTGGCTAGAAGGACCTGTTACTTACCAGGTTCAAGTTTAAATACACATCATATTTGGTTTGGTTTTTATTACTACAACTCTACAGATATGGAAGCTGGACGGAGGAGCTTGTGTCCCTTCCAGGGTAGCCATAAAACACCAGAAGATCACCCTGCTGAAAACAGATTTCTGGGCCTTTCCTTAAGAGGATCTGAATAAAAGTTTGAGGACAATACATGGGAATTTGCACTATGTAAGCATTCCCCAATAATCCTTAACATATTAAAATTGAGAACCACAGAACCTAAGGCCAGGAAGTTCTGTCTCAAAAACCACAAGTTCTGCATGGTAATTTGGGAGCGGGGAAGAATAATGAAAGCTGGTTTGTGGAAAATACTCTAAAACACCAGAGAAGACGGCCACCGTAAATAGTGAGGATAAGGACCTGAGGAGGAAGGTGCTATGAGAGAAAAGCAGTATGTGAACTGATGGAGAGACATGAGGTGGCATGGAGGCAGGAAACTGAACACAGTCTGGAGGACAGGCTGGATAGCAGCAGGGAGAAAATGGAACATTTCACTAAATTTGCCAAAATTTGACACAGTGTCATTTAATGACAACATGATCCATTTTAATGAGTCCCTAGAAGTGCTGGGTACTGTCCCAAGTGTTTGCTTTATGTCCTGGCTAATCCTCACAACAGCCCTGAAAAGTGGGTCACTTTTATCTCCATGAGACCACTATGCAAGCTGAGGTGAAGAAAGAGGCCCAAGAGGCTTCCAGAGAAGATTCCACAGGAGAAGGTGTTATTCACAGCCTTGGTGACACAGAAGAATCTAGGCCAGAGCTCTGGCTTCCCACAGACGAAACCAATGAGCTAAGTGAATGACCTCTGTGCAGCATCAAAACCTTAGATAACCTGGACTGCGAAGCAGAAGTGAAAAAAGGGAGCTGGATAAAATCCTCAGAAGACCATAAAAACGGAGGTTGAGGAACCAGCAGTTGCTGGACAGAGATGAAGGGAAAGGGCATCCCAAGCTGCCCAGAACACCAGCCTCAGGTAGAGCAGAGCTGCTGGGCCTCCTCCTCTGACAGCCTTCATCAAAGCTCAGGCAGGATTCTCTCTCTCTCTCTTAAAGCAGTATTCACTTAGAGGGAACTTTCATCTGAAAGAAAAATCTCAAATCACTGCCTACCGTTCATGAGGGCATAGGTGAGAATCATCACGGAGTTGTTCAGAAAGCTATTTTCTTCATTGATGACACGAAGAGTTGCCTTTTTATCTTCTTCTGAAGAGTCCTTTGATGTAATGCCAGCTGACAGGTAAATGATGACCAAGTCTGTATCTAAACAAAAACATACAACCTACGGTTATGTTCAGATTCTGGCTGGAGGTAGCTGCGCGGCTTCCTTTTCATTTCCCCTGGACTTCCCCAGCTCCAGGACCTGCGGGTCCCGATTCCCCTTCTTTCCCGAGTGGTGGGTGGCTTTCATCTCCCTGCCCCACCTCTCTTCCATCCTGCCCTCTCTGGACAGAATGGCCCCATTTATCCAGCATCAGGTAAAGATGCTCCTGATGTATTTATCAGATAAAAGGAGGTGATTTGCTTTCCATACCCTTGGCTGTGGTGATTTAAGTCAGCCCAGGTGGAGGGCTCTCCTGCCTTCTGAAATGGAGGACTTCAGGGTCATCAACACAAAAGACTTTTTTTTGGGGCGGGGGTGATAAGGTTTTAAGATGGGGATTATTTTAGTGGATCTCTACAGATACAAGTTTATTTGCCCCTACAGGAACTATCTCCAGGTACACTTTTATATTGAAAACCTATCAGTGCAGTGGAATAGTAGAAACACGGAGCCATGCGCTCAAAATCCAGCCTGCTGCTTATGTGCTGTGTGGGGGTCATATGACCAATGTCTGAACCTCTCTACCAGACATTTCCATGTCTATACAAAGGGGTAATGGCACCACTGATTTTGTAGGGTTGCTATGAGATCTTGTCAGCTAATTGACGTAAAAAGTATAAGGAAAAGGGTAATAGCACAAGAGGGTGAAAGAGAAGAGGAAGAAGGGACTGGAGCAGTGGTATGGTGGTTACGGCACTTGCCCAGCATGCACGAGAATGTGGGTTCAAACCCCAGCACCACGCCCACAACAAAGTGTTGGAGCAATGTAAGCCACATGAAAAACTAAATAAAATTGATTCTCTTTCTCTCTGTCCCTCTCTCCTTTAAAAAAAAAAAAAAAAGAGAAGAATAACAAAAGAGAAAAGGAAGAAACCTCAACAGCACACACACTCACACGCTCCTCTGTTGGTCTGAGCAACTACAATGTAAGATTAAAATAACTCTCCAAATGGACTAATGGACATGGTAACTGAGAAGTAGTTTTGGCCAAGTGAGAAGAACTTGCATCAAGTAGATGGATTAAAAAATAAAGGTGATAAACTTACCACTGAGATGCACAGGTGGAGGCTGAATGGTCACTTTAGTAAAAGGAGGGAAGTTGGGCTGGAGTGGTGGCTCAGTGGTATGGTGCTTGCTTGGCCTGTGCAAGGACCTGGGTTTGAACACCGATACTACACACACAACTAAGTGTTGAAGCAAGGAAAACCAGTTGAAAAACTAAATAAAGTTGATTCTCTCTTTCTCACTCTCACTTTCCCTCTCTCTTTCAAAAAAAAAAAAAAGAGGGAAGTTAAGAACTTGACTTTTATATTTCTTTCTAGCCTGAGGTTCTTTGATTCAATAGATATTTTTAGGACACACTGCATAGAAGCTTATCCTTTTATTGGGAAATAAATATTCATGTTATACAGTATTTCTTTAGGTTCCTATCATTGTCATTTCTTTGAATCATTTTGTTTTATAGTGACTGTGGTCCATCAATAAGTCCACCTACTGAAAGCCATGCCTCTGGGTGGTTGCCTCCCTCTGAGTATGGGCTGGATTTAGAAACACTCTTGTGGTGAAGAGAATGTTTCAGCAGTGAGGCAATATCAAGACCAAGGCTAGGTTATAAGAAGACTGCGACTCCTGCTGTGGGCATTGTCTCACTCTGAGGGAAGCCAGCTGGCCTGGTGGGAACTGTCCTACAGAGAGGCCCTCAGAACTGCAAATCCTGCCAGCAGCAATGTGACTTTGGAAGCAGACCCTCCTCCAGTTGAATTCTGAGATGACAGCAACTGTCTGACTACAACCTCATGAGACACCTTGAACCAGAGCACCCAACTGTACCCAGACTCCTGACCTGCAGAAACTATGAGACAATACCTATTGATAGTTTTAAGCCACTGAGTGCTGAGGTAATTCATTACACAGTGATGCACAACAAATATAGTTAGCCTTAAATTTATTCTAACAATGAAGGCATAATACTAGAATTTCTTTCAGTCTGAGAATTTTCAGTTTAGGTTTTGAGGTATTTGTTATTATGTAGAATTGAACTGTTAATTTGTATCAATGTTGCAGTCAATTAAAATTAGTTTAATAAAGTGTGTCTCAAAGAAATAAATGCAATATTTTTCTATGTACTACTAACACTTAATATATAAATAAGTTTTAAAGCCAATTTTGATGTGTGAATAGTTCTATAATGAACAATAACTGCAAGTGTAAATTCCACTAAGTGGTCTTCAGAGATTCAAAAGTGAATACTAGGCCAAAAAAAAATTATATATATATATATATATATATATATATATATCTCCTTGAGTTTTAGGAAAATCCCTGTCTTAAACTAGATGTCAATATTTTTTTTCAGTGTTGTAAATTCATTCCTATAAATTATTTTATTAGGAATCTAAATAATTTAAGCTCCAGAATGAAAATGCAAACAAACAAAGAATGAAAACCCACTGCACACCTCCAGGGGATGGGGAGGTAAGGACACAGTATGCCACAGGGGTCATGTATAGATGAGACAAACCATTTCTTCCTGTGGGGCAAATTCCTGGACACACCTGGACTACCCTAAAGGAGAACACTTTGGGCTTTCTTACTTAGGCTTACGATTCTAGCTAGAATTCACTGTCTCCAAGAGCTCATTTTATGGCATGGGGTCATGACTGGAGAGCCAGAAGACCTTCACCTCAGGTTCCTTTAACAGCCACACACATTTTCTTTCATCCCAACAATAAGGCACACATCAGGTTAGCATCCTCATTGGCTCTTCCCAAACCCTGACTCCATTCCTATCTTCAAGCAAAACTGAGTTATTTTTCCATTCTTAGTTATCAGATTTGTCAAATCTGATCTGACTTTTTTTTTTGTACTCATCAAAATATTTACCCCCAAGTCACCCACTCAGAGGAACTTAAAACCTTGCAAAGAGTAACGTAAGGGATGGTTAATTATTGGAACCTGGGGCAGAGCAATGACACAGCATGTAAACTGAAGTGAACATAACAGATTCTTCGTTTGAAAATTCTCTTAAGTCTCCTGCATGTCTTGGGAGTTAATATCAAAGTGGAAAAGCAATTCCTAAAAAAGCTCTGATTCCTAATCATCTTATTCCTTCTACTATAAAATGATCCCCCAACCAATCACTCCCCAAACAAGCTCGGAAGAAACTACCTAAAAGGGTTATGGGTACTGGATAATGGATCTGATGGGACCAAAAAAGAAAAAGAACTGGATAAAACTTTTGGATTTTCTGGTTAGTACAAAGCAAATCGATGCAAAGCTATAGTGATTTATGACATGCAGCTTGTTTATATGACTACTAACATGGGGCAGGTACTTCACTTCCATAATCATAAAGAGTAAATCATACTCATTTAAATAACCTTGTCCCATGGCACCAAAATCAGTACTATGTGTACAGTAGATGCTAAACAATCACCTTTGGAGTAAACAGAAGTAGTGACATGGAATGTGAGCACAACTGGATACTAGAACTATCCAGACCCTTCACTTACTATTGCCAAGGCTACTAGTGGTCCTTAGCTTGAGGTCAACTTAGGACCTCTGAAGAATCTGCTCTAGTTTGGCTGGAGCTAGAAGTCTTGTAGGAAATGGAATATCATAATAATCATAGCTAACATTGTCAAA